>KN483610.1:11239-24533 GCA_000787095.1 Periophthalmodon schlosseri | reverse complement strand
ACCAATGGGACAACACCTCAGACAATTGCACCTCTAAATATTACAACTACTCCGTACACTATACCCGTTACTAATACTTCTGTTAATACTACTTCGCAACCAACCAGAACTACCAATACTACCACTACTTCCAATACTACTACCACTACTACTATGTTACCTCTAATTACCAATGGGACAACACCTCAGACAATTACACCTCTAAATAGTACGACTACTCCATACACTGTACCCATTACTAATACTTCTGTTAATAGTACTCGCAACCAAAAATAGTACGACTACTCCATACACTGTACCCATTACTAATACTTCTGTTAATAGTACTTTGCCACCAACCAGTACTACCAATACTACTACTGCTGCCAATACTACTATTACTTCCAATACTACTACCACTACTACTATGTTACCTCTAATAACCAATGGGACAACACCTAAGACAATTACACCTCCTAATATTACGACTACTGTATACACTGTACCTATTACTAATACTTCTATCAATGCTACTTCAACACCAACCAGTACTACCAATACTACTACCACTACTGCCAATACTACTATTGCTCTAGTAACTCCAGAAAACAACAAGACTGCTTCATTTTTGGGGATAACTATGACCTACTACCCAAAAGACACAGCAAATAAAACCTCTTACAAGGTACGTAGCCTGTATATTTATTGAATAACATCATTCCTAATTTGCTTTGACAAGTTTGGATTTATTTACTTGATAACATCCTGGATAACTTCAGTGGCTGTCAATGGGGAACAAAAAATGGACTTACCTCAAACACGACCAGTCAAAAGTGTGGACGCACGTTTTCTTTTTTCTTTCTTTATTCTTTCTATTATTAATTACACTGTAGATTCTCACTGAAGCATCAAAACTATGAATGACACATGTGGAACGTAGTAAACAAATTAAACTCAAAATAACTCCAAACTTGTTATCGATAAAAAAAATAAAAAAAAAATAGACCCTTTGCTTTGAACCTTGGTTTGCACTCTTGGCATTTCTCGGGAAGGGAAAACCATTTCAGGAGACTTCATCATGAAGCTCATTAAGAGAAGGACAAAGGTTTGCAGCTGTCGACAAAGCAAAGGGTGGAGACTTTACTGATTTGAATTAAAAATGTTTTCTCTGCTACATGATTCCATATATCTTGCTTCATGTATTTGGTGTCTTCTGTTTGTATGTAAAATGTAAAACTTTTAAACAAAAAGAAAAAAAAAAACACTGAATGAGAAGGTGTGTCCAAACTGTTGACTGCTCGTGTAGGTAGATTTGTTTTCTTATTTCAAGCTAAAATATGTTACAACAAGTCAAATTCAAATTAATGTTCTGAATTCCAGTTATTTTAACCAAGGTCAGATTTTTTTGGATGGATCAGACCTGGACCACTAAGAGATTACACAGACTTGTTGTGTTTTGTTTTTTTGCAGTGTAATGACCCAGATTGTCCTTGTTGTGTTTTGTTGCAGATTGAAATGCGTTACAAGCTCACAACTACCAACTTCAACTTTCACCATTTCCAATGCTTCAGCGGAGACTGTGGCAAACAGACTGTGTTGCATTACGTGCCTGTGGACAATACCTCGAAGGTCTTAGGTCAGATGTATCAAGGCGAGGTTCTCACGACTCTGGAGTCTCCAACTGATGCTCCCTACAAGATGTGGTAAGTTCTGGGATAAAGTTTAGAACCTGGTGTCATGAAAATGCTACATTAGACTGGCCAGTGGGTGTGATTGACATGCAGATCACCAGAAGTGGGAGAGTAGCCAAAAATTTAACTCAAGTAAGAATAACAACACTTCAAATGACTTCAAAATAATATTATGTAAAAGTAAAAAGTAGTGGTCCAAGAAATTACTCAAGAGTAAAAAAGTATTTGGGAAAACTACTAATCAAGTAAGAGTAACTTAAAAAGTAACTGTTAGGACGTAACATCTGATTTATAATTTGAAAATAATGTAATTTGAAGGACAAAACATGAAATAATTCACACAATCTGGTATATTCAAAGGATAAACACACATTAGAAAAAGTATCTCATATCTGAAGCTGCAAGAAACACACAAGTTCAGATCATTTCATATTGTCGACATAAAGCTTAAGTCACTTTAGACTTACTCACAGTGGGAAGAGGAACCACAACTTTTACTCAAGTAAAAGTACTGTTACTTCAATACAAATGTTACTTAAGTAGGAGTAAAAGTATGCAATATGGTAGATAACCAAATGGTAGCTTTAAGTGCTTTTTTAAACAATATTATCAATGCAAACAGACCAGAAACAATACAAGACATGAAAAAGTCCTTGTATAAAGTCACTGTAGCGGGTCAAATACAGAGAACTAACACCTCATCAATACAACTGATTGAATTTGTTTGTAGGATGACGAACACTTCTGCTGTGTGGGTGCACAGCGTCTATGGGGGTTACTGGTCTGTCAGAGCCTTTGCTGAGGTGGATCTGAGACAGCGCTCTGACACGGGAAAGGCCAACTACCCCCCACAAGCCACCATCATGTCCCCCCTGCGGTCAGAAATAGTTTTTATTATTCCAATTTTTTTTGTTGTCTTTTTTACAACTAACGATCACTGCGTTCTGTCGCCTCCACTAAGTAAAATAAACAAAAAATGAATAAAACACTGAATTTTGAAATTGCCATTTTACGGTTTTTTTTTTTTTTTTTGTCTTTTTTACAACTAACGATCCCATTTTTCAGTCATCACTGCGTTCGGTCGCCTCTATTGACAGAAAGTAAAATAAACAAAAAATTAATAAAACACTGAATTCTGAAATTGAAATTTTACAGATGCTGGACGTTTTTATCTTATTTCAAAACAGTAATTATGCATTTTTCCACAGAATACATAGTAAAAGACAAAGTTAAATCTGTCAACTGGACAAAAAGTTGTAGGAGTGAAGACGTTTGGCTGCTCATCGAAGCCGCTCCTTCAGTTCTGGTCAGATTACTGCTGGACACTGCCTTATATCTGTCTGAAGGAAGGAGCTAACTACACTGAAACTGTAAAAAGCTATAGTTTACAGTTTCAGCTAATGGGCCGACATTCAGCCTTAATGGCCCTGGCTAGGTATATTGTTCTCTTTGTTTCCTTTGTTTGCTTTGGGTCTGAGGATGGAGTTGTAAATGGGGGACGGCTGATGTCTAAGGCCCCCATTCCTGTTCAAGGAAGGATTGTCTTTCCTAACACAAATTGCTTCTTTGTTTACAGTTTCAGTGTACTGTAGTTTACAGTTTCAGTGTAGTTAGCTCCTCCTTTCAGATAGATATAAGGCAGTAATCAGACCAGAACTGAAGAAGCGACTTGGATGAGCAGCAAAACGTCTTCACTCCTACAACTTTTTGTCCAGTTGACAGATATAACTTAGGCTTTTACTATGGATCGGACCTGGACGACTGAGGCATTACACAGACATTTTTCCACAGAGTTCCTTCAAACTGTCTGACGGAGATTCGCCCTCTGACCTTTGACCCGGATGGAGATAAGGTCGTGTGCAGATATGGCAGACCTCCTAACGAGTGCGACGGCTGTGACCTCCCCCCTTACTTTGAATTCAGTTCGGTAAGAAAACTACGGAAGCGTATTGCTGCCAATGCTGTATAAAACTGGCAGTATCACATTTGAACATGAAACGATACGAAATCATCTTAAAATAACGTGATATGTAAAACGAGGAAGTCGGGCAACAATAGAGGATATTTGTGACTCCCTAAAAGCTTGGCATTTTGTCCAGGGGCGGGACTTAACATTCTATTGTAACCATGGCAACCCACTTTTAAACTGTTTTTTAGACAGGAGAACAGAAAACACTGACTTTTTGCCAATGTTGATTTTTGCCAATATATTTTTTCACAATCAGATTAAGGTTAGGGTTACGATCAGGGTTAGGTTTAAGAACAGGTTTGCTAACTAGTTCTTGTCAAAACTGATATGTAATTTTCAAAAAAGAAAAAACTAGAAATAAGTAAAGGTATTAGTAAACTATAGTCACAAAAAAACCTGTCTCTGAACCTTAATATTTGCTGTAATCACATCTACTGATTATGATCATAACTCACTCCATGGAAAATACATAATTGTACAGCACGCAGCAGTTAGTTAGCGTTGATTGACATGGAACGCAAACCCTGTCCCCGGACGAAATGCCAAGAAT
This sequence comes from Periophthalmodon schlosseri, assembly GCA_000787095.1. Taxonomy (NCBI): domain Eukaryota; kingdom Metazoa; phylum Chordata; class Actinopteri; order Gobiiformes; family Gobiidae; genus Periophthalmodon; species Periophthalmodon schlosseri. The sequence continues at coordinate 20,344 of KN483610.1, read as the reverse complement.
GTAAGGCACATGTGTCAAACTCAAGGCCCGCAGGCCAAATGTGGCCCGCCACGTCACTTTATGTGGCCCACGAGAAGGTAAATTAAAAGATGACTGTCATTTTAAATAAGTCTATGCTGCTTTAATGCACTGACCAGAAACTAATGAGATTTTCCCAACAAGCGGAATTAAGAAATATTTACAAATAATGATTCCAAAATGTCCAGGAAGAGGAAAATTGACACAGATTAAAGGCAGTTTGGGGAAAGGGGGGAAGGTGAATACATGCTGTGTTACGAGGCGGTGTCTTCGTCAAAGTGAATAATCTACGTCCGCATTTTGACACCAAACAAGGAGCTAAGCGTGCAAAAGTTATCCTTCAAGAAAAACAACGAATGGTTCAAGAATTAAAAAGCAAACTGTGATCACAGCAGAAAATGTTCACAAAAGCCAAAACCAAAAACCGGCGGGCATGAAACCAAAAACCAGGCGGCAGTGAAACTAGCTTTACTGTGGCTGAGTCTTTTTCAGAGGGTGTGTTTTTGAAGCAGTGCTGAAGGTCTGTGAGCAGGTGAGCCCCAAACAGATACAGACTTTTAAAAAATGTCAGTTTATCAGGAGATACGCAGTTATACAGACATATTTTTAGTAATAAATACAGAAACAGTTATTTAACAAATTAAAAAGTAGTTACATTTATTTTACATTATTACACTGCAGATTCTCCTGTGCATAATATTGTTTACGACTGTTACCTGCACTAATCAAGCCAGCGTTTTGAGATTCTTAGTTTTCATGATCAGTTTTCTTTTTTTTCCTCAGAACTGCAGTATGTCATACAAACCGATAGACTATGGGGGAGGTGAAAGGCTGTTCGTGGTGCAGCTGATGATGGAGGATCGCCCCAGAAGTGACATTGTTTTGACCCAGAGCAACGGCACAGCGGAGAAGAGGAACACCAGCGACCACATCAGCTCACTGCCCTTCCAGTTCGCTCTCGTGGGTAAGAGAACCAACTACACGAGAGTCAAACATTTGAACCCACTCTTTCATCTGTGTTTCCGTTTCTTCTTTATTTCCCGCTGAGGGCACCAAAACTATGAATGACACATGTGGAATGCAGCAAACAAAAAATAAACTCAAAATAACTCAAGATTTAAAAAAAAATATCCACCCTTTACTTTGAACTCTGATTTGCATTTTGGGGATTTCTTGACCATGACAAGACACAGCTGTGAAGTGAAGGATGAATGGGGACAGTCTGTCTCTAATCAGGACAGTCTTGTGTGATGTCACCAAGCATTTAAAATTGCAGTGGTCACTGCCCCATCCTTGAACTGCCACCTTAACGCGATGGAGGGGTTTGAACGCCCAAATGATCCTGGGAGCTACGTTGTCGGGGGCTTCATGCCCCTGGTTGCATCTGGTTCGTCCCGGTCACTGGACTAGCTCTATACCCATTGCGTCCTCGAGGGTTCATGGGAGTTTGCCCAACCAGTCCACATGTGCTTTGTGGATCTGGAGAAGGCATTCGACCGTGTTCTTCGTGGTGTCCTTTTGGCGGTGCTCCGGGAGTATGGGGTCCTGAGCCCTTTGCTAAGAGCTGTGCAGTCCCTGTATGACCGGAGCAGGAGCTGTGTTCGCATTGCCGGCAGTAAGTCAGACCTGTGCTCTTTGAACTCTGCCAGGGCTTCCCTTGCTCGCCGGTTCTGTTCATTGTTTTTATGGACAGAATTTCTGGGCGCAGCCAGGGGCCGGAGCGGGTCCGGTTGCAGATGATGTTGTCCTGATGGCTTCATCGAGACAGGACCTGCAGCAGGCACTGGGGCGGCTTGAGCCGAGTGTGAAGCGGCCGGAATGAGAATCAGTTCCTCCAAATCCGAGGCCATGGTTCTTGACAGGAAAAAGGTGGCTTGCCCTCTCCGGGTGGGTGGAGAGTATCTCGGGGTCTTGTTCATGAGTAAGGAAAGGATGGGGCATCTGTTCCGAATGCCTCCTGGATGCCTCCTGGACACTTCCCTGGGGAGGTTTTCATTTCCCACTGGGAGGAGGCCCTGGAGGAGATCCAAGACATGCTGGAGGGACTATGTCTCTGGGCTGGCCTGGGAATGCCTTGGGGTCCCACCGGAGGGTGAGGGAAGTCTGGGAGTCCCTGCTTTGACTGCTGCCAGCGTGACCCGACCCCCGGATAATTGGAAGAAAATGGATGGATGGTCACTGGAGCTAGGACACAAATTTTTATATGTATATAGAAAAAAAACATAAAGAGCAAACAGCATTAGGAACAGTAGACAGTGCTTTTAAAACACCATAGACACAGTTTAGTAGTGAAAAAGTGGATTTAGTGTTCCGTTCCACTTTAAATCATTTATTCCTATTGCTACTATTTATTTATTTCTCCTTACAGCATCTCCTGGTTTACCGTCCTGCAGTGAGGGAATTTTTCTGCCGCAGTTTGTTGAACCGACTCCAGAACACGGGGCTCGGATCGTCACAACGCTCCCTTCACAGCCTCACAACTGGCAGCCTCAACTCTTCACTGTCCAGGCGAACGCATCCAACGCCACGTAAGACACTCACCGTTTTATGTGAAAAAAACGAAACACTTACGGAAATAGACAGTCAAAGCCGTACTTCGGAACATTCTCCATGAAGATAGATGACTTTAATGCCATACTGTGGAATATTATAGGCAAAGGAACAACATTTCCAGTGAGACGAGGAGAAGCAGGCGCTCCTCCTGGCCAAATAATGCTTTTATGTTAGTGTTTTTTTTAAAGTTACACGATGGGGCTTTAAAGGTGCACTATGTAACTTTACTTGTCTCCATGGAGGTGTTACTGGTTTTCCTGGAATGTTCCACCTTATGGCATTAAACCTAATTGGACAAACAGGTGACGCCAACAGGTCAAGATCAACAGAGAGGCGAACAATATGTTTTTAAGTTTTGATCAATAGCAAAAGAAGAGAGATAAGTTAAATGCCATACTGTGGAACATTTCAAGAAAAGGAACAACATCTTTATGGAGAAAAGCAGATGGCAGACCCAGAAAAGTTACATAGTGCTCGTGTTTTGAGGTGTGCTATTTTTTGTACCATTTTTGTAATCAATTTGAGATATAATGTCAGTTTTACTAGGCTCCAAAGCAGGCCAGTAATCAGGTAAATGTGGTAGGCATCAGGCTGTGGTTCCAGAGGTGCAGGTAGGTATTTGGCTGGATCGCAGGCAGACAGGCAGGTAGGGGACAAGGAGGTAGGCGGACAGTCGAGGAGACAGGCAGGCGGCTTCCAAAAATAACGACAGAGGCACCTGGACACAGAACAAAGCATCTGTAGTACACAAACGCTGAAAACAGTTGACTTGTCTTGTGGAGCCAAACGCATCTACGAACTGGAGCAGCATCAACGACGAACTGAAAAAACAGACTTCTTATACTGCAGGTAACGAGGGAAATAGGATCCAGGTGTGCCAGCTGTCAGGTCAGGTAAGCCGACGCCCAGGTGGGAGGAGACTACGGCCGTCCGTGTCCCAATTCGACGGTTGCACACTTCGTCGGGTGCACTGAAGGGCACTTACGTAACTTCCGGCACGACAAGGCCCGTCCCATTTCATGCACCTGACGAATGCGGTCGAAAATGTGCCCTGCGTTTCCATAGAAATCGGCCGTGAACGAAGCGTGCACCCGAGCAGACTTCACGCACTGCTGTATCCCATCATGGACTGCGCATGACTTCTTCTACGGGAGAAACAAGGTATATTTTCTTAAAGTTATGTAACACTAGCTACGATTGGGAAGAAATCACCTAAAACGTTATATTTGCCTATTGATATTCAAAGGGAAATTAATTTATTCCTTACTTCATTCAATCTAAACAGAAATAAACGGCTGCGACGACGACACCTTGACTCTTCTATGAAATAATAAAGAATTAAAAATAAAACTGTAATTATTTCAGTGTCCTTTTTACACGTTTAGGTCATGCGTCAACAGCCGTACAGCTCATTAGTCAGCAGCCATCACAGTTGCTAGGTGACGTAACGTAAGCGACGTAACGCAAGCTGCGTAATGTTAGCGCACAGACAGCGGTTGAAGTACACACCGTGGCGAGGCCGAGTACTTTGAACGGTACTTCGACATGTGCAACCGTCGAACACGGCCAGAGACAACACAGAAAGCGAGGAGGAGACAACAGGGAGAACAGCAGAAGGGAGGATCCTGACACAGAACCGTATTAAAGATTCAAATGTGATCCATGTGACACTGCACAGCCCGAGTTTAAACCTAACACTTTGGTTTTGTTTTGTAGGATTTCGGGCCTGCTGTTCAGTGGACCGTCTGGTGTTTATCAGCGAGCAGAGGGCGATGGACGCTTCACTCTGAGCTGGGACCCCTGGACCGTGGAAGCTACAGACCAACACACCTACCCTCTGTGCTTTGTCGCCCAAGTCCTCGTCAAGTTAAGACTTCATGTTTCATCTACTGTATTATCATATCTGTCGAAAACGCGGAGATAACTACATTTACCATGATCCTTTGCTCCATGTCAGTACAGACAACATTAGAGCTTTTGGTTTTAAAGGGCTCATATTACACTATGTTGTGATCTATGTTCTAACGTCGTTTCCTCGTCACAAACAGACCTGAAGTTCTGTTTTGTTTCATTCACACGTTTAACACACAAACCCTGCAGATTTAGGCTGAGTTCTTCTCTCAAACTGAAAACACTCTGTTCCACCTTGTGATGTCATATGATAATTCAGGAGGTGCTCCACTGTATTTTTAAAATCCGTACACCTTCAGTAGAATCATTTGGATCATTTCAGCCCTGGAACTGCCAATCTCTACTGAACAAAAGGTAAAAGGAGCTGCTAACTTGAAAACTACATGACATCACAAGGTGGAACAGAGCATTTTGAGCTTTGGAGATGTAGACAGACTAATAATAAAGTGTTACTCAAACATGTGTGAATGAAACAAAACACAACTCCAGGTCTGTTTTTGAGGAGGGAACAACATCATAACATGACTTAAAGCTCACGAGTCAGTTTTGTGTCATATAGGACCTTTAATTGTCCAGGCCTAATGTCACTTTGCTCTAGGATGTGGCTGAATGAAATCGTGCGACTGATTAGTGTCACTCATTTACCTTCCCCGACAATCTCTAATACACAGCACTTTCACTTCATATGAGGGAACCAAAGGACAGTGCCAAAGTAGAACAGGAATCCAAGTACCTTCCCAACAAAAGCCATTTCTGCTAGAACCACAGACTGTGTAAAGAAGTGGACTAAGTGAGTGTGACCCACAGCGTTCGGCTCCGGTCAAATGAAGCTCATCGAGGCCGGAGCAGTGATAGCAGCGAATTTGGAGCCGAGTTTCACTTTTGGAATTTAGACCACGAGTATCATAGCAACCAAAGAGCCAATCTGGAGCGAGGCTGATGAAGGTAAAAGCCCATCCCACCCAACACTGCTGGCAGGGAGCGGGCGCTTAGCAACGCTGTCAATCAAACCTGTCGCTAGCGCTAGCGGGAGCGACCTCGGGGAAAGAAGGCGCCTGATTTGTCTGTTATTAATGTTCATATCGTAATTTACGGCCACAATAGCGAAATTAAAACCTCAGGATCATGAAGAGGGTTAATACGAACATTTAAGACCAAAATGACAAGTCTGACAGCAGCAGGTACAGAGAGAGGGAGCAGGAAGCGCGTCCAGGCTCACTTCCTGTTTGGAACGTGGCGGCTAGCGGGTTAGCTATGTCCATTTATATATACAGGCTATGGCTAGAACTAATTTTACAGAGCCTTGATTGGGTAAAATAAAAAGAAGAATTATGTTTGCAACGACTGACTCATTCATCATCTTCACATTTATAACTGAGATATTTCCACCACACACAGTTCTCTAGTTTTTAGATTAAGAACACGCGCAGTATTGTTTAATTTACATTACTATATATGAATGAATTAACTCTTTTTTTATTTCATTTCCACAGTTCAGTTGAATACCACTCAGAGGTGCGGTGTGTGCTGTTGGTTGTTCAGGGTAATTCATATAATACGAACTGGGAGTTTTCATTTATATAGATTTATATTTCTTAATAACATTTGTTCTTTTGTTAGCAGCTTTTGTCAATGCAACTTCGCCACCAACTACTACTACCAATACTACTAGTACTTCCAATACTACCACTACTGCTAATAATACTACCACTACTACTACGTTACCTCTAATAACCAATGGGACAACACCTCAGACAATTACACCTCTAAATATTACAACTACTCCATACACTATACCCATTACTAATACTTCTGTTAATACTACTTTGCCGCCAACCAGTACTACCACTACTACTACGTTACCTCTAATAACCAATGGGACAACACCTCAGACAATTACACCTCTAAATATTACAACTACTCCATACACTATACCCATTACTAATACTTCTGTTAATACTACTTTGCCGCCAACCAGTACTACCACTACTACTACGTTACCTCTAATAACCAATGGGACAACACCTCAGACAATTACACCTCTAAATATTACAACTACTCCATACACTATACCCATTACTAATACTTCTGTTAATACTACTTTGCCGCCAACCAGTACTACCACTACTACTACTGCTTCCAATACTACTACTACTACTGCCAATACTACTACTACCCCACCCAACACCTCGTCACCAGTGTCTCTTGAAACAACAACAGACAAATCTGGACAGAAGTCAACAGGTATTTTCAAGAACAATTTATTAGTTATCTTATTATCTTTAGTCGTTTATTTTGAAGACGTCATTTTGTCGATCTGCCCCCGTTTTCACCTCCACCGGTACACGCCCACTGTGAGGTACACGCCCACTGTGAGGTACACGCCCACTGTGAGGTACACGCCCACTGTGACACGCCCACTGTAACGTACACGCCCACTGTGACACGCCCACTGTGACATACGCACTTCCTTCTCCAGTTTTATTTTCTTAATCGTTGATACTCGTAGGATTCGGCAGCGTCGCGTCGTCATTTTGGTACAAATGAAAAAAATGTGCTGGTCTAGTGTGACGTGCAGCTGTCCATAGGGGGCGCCGACAGCATGCGGCGCTTTGTTGCGATGACGTTTACGCCGACGTCAGCTCCATTGGGCACCGCAGTTTTCTAACGCGGATGTCAGTGGATTTGTTTCTTTTATTACGTCGTTTTAGATGAATATTATGATTTAAAATGTGTAAATTCTAACATAATGATCCACAGTGTCACAGATTAAAACTAGAGACACAAGAACAATAAGACTGAAGTAACTTTTCTGGTGGACAAATTGATTATATAGTATTTATTCCAGTGAAATGTACATATAATGTGCGTGATTCCCTGTTTATTTTTTAGTTTTTATGACGGTGAATCTTTCATCTTCTGGCCCGTTGTCTGAAGAAGAAATGAAGACCACTATCGCGCAGGTTGGGCAGTTCATTTGTGTCTCTTCTTAACAAATTTGTACAACATTTAAGATAAAATTTTGACATTGGACAAGCTCATTGTTCATCTATCATTTAAAAAGTGCCTTGTCTTTTGATTTGGCAGACTGGCTGCTTTAAAGAGGAGGTATAAAGCAAAATCAACCTTTTTGAGCTTCCCACCATGTTATAACCATAGTCTGTGTAAAGAAGTGGACTGAGTGAGTGTGACGTCGCCCACAGCGTTCGGCTCCAGTCAAATGAAGCTCATCGAGGCCAGAGCAGTTATGGGGGGAATTTGAAGCTCCATATTTGTAATTCCGACCGGGAGTATCATAGCAACCAAAGAGCCAATCTGGAGCTAGACCGAAGGTAATGCCCCTTCCCACTAAAACCCCAGGATCACGTAGAGGGTTAATAAGAACATTTAAGACCAAAATGACGAGTCTGACAGCAGCAGTTACAGAGGGAGGGGCCACGGTTTTTACAGAGAAAGTGAATCGGAGCCAGAGTCAATGGAGCCGGAAGCGCGTCCATGATCACTTCCTGTTCAGTTACGTCCATTTATATAGTCTATGGTTATAACATTGTTCCCTCAACAAAAACATGCCTGAAGAGGATAGACCCAAAAATGAGCCAAACTAAATCATATCTGAAGGAGCCAGAAGTACAAATGTTCAGGTCATTTCATATTGTTACATAAAGCTCCAGTCACTTTAGATTCACTCACAGAGGGAAGAGGAACCGCAACTTTTACTCGAGTAACAGTACTGCTACTTCGATACAAAAAGTAGTCAAGTAGGAGTAAAAGTACGCAGCTAGAAAAGTACTTTGAAAAGTACAATAGGTCAGTTTGTCCACTGATCCGAAGGTTGGCAGTACGTATCCCGCTCTCGATATAAAAAACAAAACAAAAGCATCATTGGTTGAGCGGTCAGATCTGGTGACCCACAGGTTGGCGGTGCCATTCCAACTCCCACAGACGAATCCTGCCGTTGTGTCCTCGGGCAAGACACTTAACCCACCTCGCCCCCGGTGTCTGCGTGCACTGGTGTGTGATTGTGTGAGTGAATGGGTGAGTGGTTCCTCGATGTAAAGTCCCTTGATTGTCTTGACGGTGGAAAAGCTCTGTATAAAAATATGACAATTTAAAAAGTTACTGTTTTTTGATAATAACTTTCTGTATTTCAGCTAAAAGTGGAACTGGAGAGGAGAGGCCTACCAGCGAGCTTCATCCTTGGCATTACTGCGGTAGAAACTTTGTCCCAAAATGGCACCACAACAACAACAACAACAACAGCAACTAGTCCTTGAGGATTGCGGTATTTCTAATGGATTAGATTTATACAGAGGTCTTATTTTTGGGACATTGTTCTTCACGGAAAAAAGACAAGAAAATGTATTGATTTGTGTATTTTTTTAAACTATTTTCCTCTTTGACCTATGATATTTTGAGTGGTTTCATCATGTTTCTAGATAGTAAATGTGACCATAGACTGTGTGAAGAGGTGGACTAAGTGAGTGTGACGTCGCCCACAGCGTCCGGCTCCAGTCAAATGAAGCTCATCGAGGTCAGAGCAGGTATAGGGGGAATATGAGCTGAGTTCCCATGTTTAGAATTCCAACCACGAGTATCATAGCAACCAAAGAGCCAATCTGGAGC
>KN483609.1:3234-25337 GCA_000787095.1 Periophthalmodon schlosseri | reverse complement strand
TACAAATAAACTTGCCTTGCCTTCTGATGCAGGTATTTCAGAATACTATCACAACCGCTGTAAATACACTACTATTTCAGTTCAACCTTTATCAATTTGGAGTTTTTTATAACTTTTGAATACCCAGACTTACTGCCGATTCGAGGTTAAAAATATAAAATGTACACAAAGTACTAATACTATTTTTTAAAACTTTTTTCTTTACTTTTTTACTGAGTAGTAATGCACGCTATATACTGTACCAATCAGGTAAATGGTAAAAGGTCACATTTTTATTTAGCGCTTTTCAACCTTCAAGACACTCAAAGCGCTTTACATTAAGGAACCACTCACTCATTCACACACACATTCATACACCAGTGTACGCAGACACTGGGGGCGAGGTGGCTTAAGTGTCTTGCCCAAGGACACAATTACAGCATTCGTCTGTGGGAGCTAGAATCGCACCGCCAACCTTCGTATGAGTGGACAAACACTGTACCAGCTGAGCTACCGTAGCTGTACTGTTTTATTACCATTACTTCAAATATTATACTTACAAATCCTAAAATGTGAACTCGAAGGTGAGATTTACTGATAGAAAGACGCACTTGTTTGTACCACATAACGTTTACTAGTACTATAACTACTTCTCACAGTATTTCTACTATGGCTACTGTCAGGAAAGAGCACATTTCCATAAAAAAAAAAGTTAATTTCTCCCTTTGTGTATTTGCAAAGTGATCAGCCGTATCAAATCAAACCTTATTTAACAGAAACAGCTACTAACGTACACAGCTCTTGTACTTTTGTATGTAAAACTAAACCCAGAGTGGCTTGTTAGGTGCTTTTGACAGGTTTGGATGGGTGTTTGGTCAGGCTGTGAGCGCTAATCCTCATGTTATCAGACTGGACACTCTGTAAATAATATATGATGCTGTTCTCTTCCCCTGCAGCGTAATAAACTCACACACAGAAGCCCAGTTTTATCTGCCAATCAGGTTTGGACACGGCTCCTTTTGTACGTCTGATTATTGTTAAAGCCTGTCCAGTTTGGTTATTACAAAATCACGCAGAGCTGCCAGTCTGAGCACCTGTATGTATTTTTACCCAATATGGCTCATTTAGTTTTATGAGACAAAATATGAAAGAAAATGAAGGTAGAAGTTTGATTTCAGGGGGATATAAAAAGCTAAAATAAACTTTTGGAATAGTTTTACTGTCTGAATTTTAAATAAACCGAATGTAAGTAAATATTTGAACTGTGTATATTTTATTAATAGCTATAGACATTTGTGCGGACTCTAGACAGAATAGTTATTGCTGCAGTAGAAACAAATGGGATTCATATTAAAGCTGCACTATGTAACTTTTCTGTTGGAGCGTCTGCCATCTGCTTGTTTCCATAGAAAGGTTATTTATTTGCCTGGGATTTTCCACTGTATGGCATTTAACGTATCTAATTCCGTAGAGAAGCCACTAGGCATTACAGGTCAGATCTGTGGAGCGGCGACCACGGCTCATAATAAGAATCTATATTTTGCGAGGCTTTTTTGAGCAGTACACCTGTATTTGAATAAACGCAAGCTAGATAAGTGTAACGCCGTACTGCGGAACATTTCTAGCAATGATTTTTTCCACAAGTGGCGTTCCGACCGTGTCCCTAATATTTCAAATTAGACTTCTGAACACTGAAGTTGCTGTGAAGGAAAATTTAAATAGCTGAGTTCACATTTGATATTTTGTGTATATTACTGCATTTTTTCCAGTACAAGTATTAAAGACCTGACTCACCACTTTAAAATGATGTTTTGGCCAGATGTAATGGACTAAGCCTTGCTGGCTCTCACCCCAGTGAACTTTCTGAAACTACCATTTTGTTTGATTCAGTGCTAACTTTCAGATCCCAAATACAATTGAACAACTTGGACTTTAAGCCAGCCTCTATACTAAAAAGATTTGTTGCTTCCTTTGTTGAAGTTAACTTTCAGTTCGGCAATTGTAAAAAATGTGCATATGAATTTATGCAGGTAAAGATTAAAAAGTTTGGTCCGTGACTTCAACTTTGGGGAAATTGGGTCCAGAGTCCATAAAAAGTCATGCTGCTCATTCTTATCGTCATCTCTTTCTGATTCAATCAACAAAGCCATTTAATACACCAGCACTTCTAAAAGTGTCCCCAGAGAGAACCTGGATTGATATTAGCCCCTCATGGTATTTACCTTCTATAGCGAAGGGCTTTCCCACAGTCAGCAGTTTACAGTCTGCGTCGATGGAGACCTCATAGTCCAGAAGAGCCTTGTCCATAATGAACGCATCCAGCAGGGGGGGATCTGTCCTTCACCACCAACACACACGTAACAGAGAAGAAGAGACAACACACACGAGAAGAACAAAGTTAATTCAAGTATTTTTATGAACTTTCTTTATTTTCTTTCTTTCCTTCGTTTAAGAATGACATGTCATAAGAGTAAAATGGTTACTTAAAGTGGGACTACACACCTAAACTCCGCCCACAACCACAGTTCAAATTGAGCTGATAAACTGGGCAGTACCTGGAGGACTAAAGAAGAAAGTGAGGGGAGAGGAGGGGGCAGGGTCTGGACATATGAGGAACAATGTGATTGGTCTAACAGGTATCCACACTTCAAACTCCGCCCCTGCAGCCAGTTGTTTGTAATTAGCTGTAATAAGGGCAGTCTTTGTAGGATTTAAAATTGGAGTGGCCACTGGAGCAGCACATACTCAAGTTTTTGACCAGAAAGTCGCTGTTACATGGTCCAATCAGAGAGCTGAATTGTGAAAGTGTGCACATGCATCATAGACTGTATATATAAATGGACATAGCTAACCTGCTAGCCGCCGCTTTCCAGATAGGAAGTGATCATGGGCGGACTTCCGGCTGCATCGACTCTGGCTCCAATTCATTTTACTTAGAAAACTGCATCGACTCTGGCTCCAATTCATTTTACATTAGAAAACTGTTGTCCCTCTCTCTGTGAAATATTTGTATTAACCCGCTCTACATGATCCTGGTATTTTTTATTTCGCTATTGTGTCCGTAAATCAACAACTCAGCTGTCTTCTTTCCCCGAGGTCGCTCCCTCTAGTGTTAGCAACAGGTTTGCCACATTGCCTTCAGCAGCTTCGCTCCAGATTGGCTCTTTGGTTGCTATGATACTCGTGGTCGGAATTCCAAATGTGAAACTCTGCTCCATATTCTCTTCTATAACTGCTCTAGCCTCGATGAGCTTCATTTGACTGGAGCCGAACGCTATGGGCGTCGTCACGCTCACTTAGTCCACTTCTTTATACAGTCTATGACATGCAAGCACCACAAGGCCTGTGCTATTTTTTTCCTCACTAAAACTGCTATTTTTGAAGCTTAACTTGCATGATTTAGTATTGAAATGTCTTCCCTAATTGTAGGAAAAGTAACTGTATATTGAGTACCACAAAATTAAAGTTTTCGGAAAATGTATTTTTTGTATGTATTTAGTCCCCAACACTGCCCACATTTCCAGTATGAACATGTCCATTGGCTTATACTGATTCAGTGCATTATTATAACCACCCTCTCCTCCTCCTGCCATAGCAACAACAAAAACTACTACTACTACTACTACTACTGCTAGGACTACTGCTTTACTCTCCACTACCACTGCTATTCCACTGCTACAACAGACCTACTTAAGTCTAAGCATGAATAAAAATATAAATCAAAAACATGTATTCTGAAATTAGCCTCCTCCAGGGAATGCTCTGAAATCCACAGAATGTCTCCAGCAGTCCATTACACCTGGGATTAGATTAGCAGCATTCTTTCCCCAGCACAAACACACATACATCATTATGTGTTAGCAAACAGGCTCTGCTGCTCACTGATAAGACACGGACACACTGGCCACAACTCTCCAGCCGCTCTCCCACTGCGCTCGCATTGATCCAATTGACCCTCATTGACCCCAAATAATAGAGTAGTCTGCTGTGTGCTGACCACGGCTAACTTTTTGGATACGAAGCACATATTGGATGGAAATATATCAAGACTTCATTCTTATAAGAAAAGATATCAGAGGCACACATGCAGATTTAGAATAATTCCTGTAGATAAACCTGGATTTGAATGTCAGACTGTCGCTAAATCATAATCCAATCAAAATCGCAATTTGAACGGACTCAAAATGTGTCTTGCCCCGGTACAGCAGTGGTGAAGTACTCAATTTTGTTACTTAAGTAAAACTAGAAATACCAGAGCAAAGAAATACAGTAAAAGTAAAAGTATCACATGAAAAAAGTCTACGTAAGTAAAAGTATTAAAGTGCCTGTAAAAAGTAAAAGTATTTTGCACAGATTTTGAGGTCTTACAAGGCTTCACATGTAGTGATTTTGATACAGATTTGTGCTGAATTTTGTTCAGCAGAAACAATTGAATTGATCGCTTTTTTCTTAGCTGTTTCCATTTGTATGTTTTTGTTTGCTCAAGTTATGAATGTGTTCAAAATAAACCCTCAGCCTTTTCAGCAGCTCTCAAACAGTAATAAAAAAATACTTTTACTATTCAGTCCACTTCAAAAATGAAGTGGAGCAGAAAGTACAGATACCTGCTGTCAAATGTACTGAGTAAAAGTAAAATCTACTTAAGCAAAGCACAGATAGCTAAAATTTATACTTTAGTACAGTACTTCACTACTTTTACTTTGTTACCTTCCACTGCGATACACATTTATTGTATACGCAGCTCTAGAGGTCAAGTCTGCTCTGTGCTGTCTGCAGCTAATTAGAAAGAATTTTATAGTTCGATAATCAGGATCATTAGCATGCTAGCACTTAGCTTTACCGTCACTGCAAAACTCCGCTCTGGTCTGAGTTGTGAAAAGCACTTATAACCTCATCATGGTGAAGATTTTGGATGCTCAGAATGTATAAGGTAAGTGCGGAATGACTTTGGGCCACTGCAAACCGTTTAAAATGAGCTAGTTCTGTTTTTCATGTTTTTAAAACAGCAAAAATCAGGTACAGAATCTTTAAAGGATGCAATTATTGAAGTAGCATCTTTTCCTCCACAAACAGCACAATGTCATGTCTTATAGACTTCTATGAATATGTTCTGAAATACATGGATTTGGATTTGTCAGTTTTCCTGGGAGCATTTATAATGTCAACTTTAAATAGAATCATATTATTAAAAGGTCTTATATTATGCAAAATGGACTCTCCTGAGCTTTAAGTCATGTTAGAATGTTGTTACCTCCTCAAAAACATACCTGAAGTTGTGTTTTGTTTCATTTACACATGTTTGAGTAAGACTTTATTATTATTCTGTCTACATCTCCAATACTCAAAATGGTTGGTCCCACTTTGTGATGTCATGAAGTGGTAACTTTCAAGTTAACAGCTACATGTTACCTTTAGTTCAGTAGAGACCGGCAAGATTGGCAGGGCTGAAATTATCCAGATGATTCTAGTGAAGGTGTATGGAGTTTAAAAACACAGTGGAGCACTTCCTGTATTACCACATGACATCACAAGGTGGAACGGAGTGTTCCACCTTGAGTGTTCTGTTTGAGAGAATAACTATGCCTAAATATGCAGGGTTTGTGTGTTAAACATGTGTGAATGAAACAAAACACAACTCCAGGTGTGTTTATGATGAGGAAACATTATAACATAGATCATAAAATAACGCAATATGGGCCCTTTAAAACAGAAACTGCAAACATAATCACAATACTTAAAAGATAAAAGAAAAAAAAAATTGATATTTTTCCCAAGTTGTTCAACCCTGTAGCAAATACACTATGAGACGTGTTTTGAGAGACACAAAAACCAGCTAATAGCGCGAGCTTATAATTGCCTGAGTCGTTATTATTCAGAACATTAGCCGCTAAACAAAAGGTTGACTTTACAAAGAGTTTGGATGCTGGCGATGCACAAAGTGTGTTTTTCTTCTGTCAAGGCCTGTCAGATATCACCTCGGAGGCGTAGGAAGAAGAAACGCGTAGTTTTAAAGCCGAAGATACCTGCCATTACGTGTAGCTCCGGCCCATAGGAACAAGGGGAGGTGCTGAGCCGTAACCTTCTGTGTAGGATCTGCTTGAACATGCATTATTTCCCCCGTCCGGAAACATTGGTGTGCAGCGGCGTGCCTCCCTCCCAGCTCTCTGCCTCTCCAGGAGAACACTTGAAAGATTTATTTTCTTTCTTTATAAACAATGAATCTACTGTCCTCCGCTGTGGTGTCTTTGATGCTCTGACCTATGTGTGTTTCTGTCTGTGCTGGGATACGGGCCTGTTAGTGTTTGAGATACATCTGATGAAGACAATACACATCAAGTTTTACAAGAGTCATGTGTGATCCGTCCGAAGATGCTGGGGCCGAGTGTTTGTCGAATGTAACTTTTATTTCAGAACTTGTGATGTATGTACATATGTGTTATGTTAACATTTCGACTGAATTAGGGGGAATAACTTTCTTAATTATAGATATTAACTATCTACCGAAGTATTTCATTGTGTTACTTATATATTGCAGCTCATGTATCATTTAGAATATGGTTCATTCAGAAATAGATCCAGCTTTTTTCAGTTCCAATACCAGTTTCAGTTCTATGGCTTTAAGTATATGCCGATATCTGATTTCAGCTGATACCAGTGCAGAGATTGAAAAGAGCATTTATTTTATTTCCTTCAAACTAAAATATAATAAGACAAAACTGATTCAAGTGTGTTATGTAGCTGTTATTTATCCCACTAGAAACTACAGAACAGCTTTGTGTAAATAAAACTTCAAACAGATTTTATGGGCCAACTACAACCAGTAAATATCTTATTACATCAATTCATATGTCCAACCAGGATATCAGCTGAACCGATATTTGGAAGCCGATATTCGATCCAGTATCGGCACTGATATCCGACACCAGTATCGGATCGGTGTACCCCTAGTGGCATTAAGAGGTGTTCAGTCCTATTGTTCTGTTAATCCTATTACTTTTTATAGCAATATCACACAAAATGTTTTATTGTGACAGCCTGTCCCCTTAGGCTCTGTCCTCATCATGTCCTAAAGCAATATTAGTGCTTGTCTGGAATGTTCCACAGTCTGGCAGTAAACCTATATATATGCTGTATTTTTAACCCATAATGGCCGACGGAGGAGAAGAGATTGATCTGGTTGCAGATATACTTTCCACGCCATTTTCAAGACAGGCATTTCACGAAAAGCTGGATATTATGAGAAGAGGTCGGCCAACCCCTGCGTTAGCTAACCTGTCCCAGCAAGGAAAAGGGTTTGTCCGTCATTTACAGACGAGCAACTATGAACGGTACCTGTGGCTCGGAGCTTCTGAGAAACGCTGCAAATTGTACTGCTGGGAGTGCCTGTTGCTTGCAACTGATGAACTGATCGATTTGGTGTTTGGAGCTACACGTTTAAAAACATTTGGAGACACTGGAGTGGACCTGCAGCTCAGCGCACAGGCAGCGAGACGGAGACAATGAAAAAGTGAGTTTATAATGTTAATAATAACGTGGCGCACTGAAGTCACTTCAGTTAAAACTGCACTGAAGTTCGTTCAGTCTCAGCTGAGCCACATTTTCAGTTATTTGCTGTTGTTTAGCCTATTGTCAATAAATGCAAATGATCTGTTTACTTTATTTTCAAAGAATAGTTTGTTTTGTTATTGTCTGGTTATTGTCTTATATGAAACGGCAACATTGCGCAATTTATTGGACAGACTTGTTCAAGCTCACATAGTGTAATTTTGGTGTAATTTTGTTTGGCATCTTTAAATTGCATTTTTATTTTTAATTTTTGACAGGATCTGTGAACTTAGTTTCCTACTCTTAACTGTGAATGCAATGCAGCTTATTGGCTTTAAATGCTCCTGAAATTAAATGTTGCTTGATCAGCCTATACTGAGGTGATGCTGTAATGTGCAAGTGGGACGTCAGTGAAGGGTGAAATGCACGGCCCGCCACTGGATTTAATTAATGCCACATGGACAAGTTTCATGCCATACTGTGAAAAGGAACAACATCTTCACGGAGAAGTGAAACGTCACATAGTGTACCTTTACGGGAGTAGAAACTTATTTCAGTAGCTCGTCCATCCTGTGTGGCATTTATCCCTGTTAAAAGTGGTGTCTTTTCTGTAGTATAAAGTGCCTAGCCCACAGGAACAAGGCGAGGCTGGTGAGCTAGAACATTATGTGTAGGTAACTGCTTGACCGTGCATTATCCCACACCTGATCCATTGGTCCACTGTAGCATGCATACCCTCCAGCCCTCCGCCTTCCCTCTGCCTTTCCTCCAGAACACTTGAGAGATGTGTGTTTTTTCCGTTAAGATGTGAGCGTAGTATTGGGGTCAATAGTTTTGCCGACACAGTATTTTAGTCCCTTACTCGGGTCTCTGCACTGCCACGGCTTCTAACTACTAAAGTACACATCCCTCTCTCTCTCTATTTGCAAACAATGCTAGCTTCATCATCAGCGCGGCTCTCATCCTCTTCCTCAGCGTTTTCTATCTCCCCTCTTGGATCACATCGTCAGCACATGCAGTATCTCAGCATCTCGGCTGCATGGAGCTCTGTGGAGCACTGTGGGACTGTGCATGTCGAGTGGTAAAGCTGTGTTAGCAAGATTGTAGTTTTTTCCTCCAAGAATCTGCTCACATACACATTCGGATATAGCTGTCACCAATGTTATAAATGCATTAGGTGTTTTGGGGGACAAGATAATTTGCTTAAAGTGGTGGGCGTAGCTCCACAGTTCTACATTACAGCGTAATTATTGTACTGCACGTATCTTCGTTTCGCTTCCTGCTATTTGAATTTCTTTAAGCCATGTAGCCCTATACTGACATTGAGAAAATATAGGGGGTATACATGACATGTGGCATTACTCATGTTTTAAATTGCTTTTTGAGCAATCACATAAAATTGCAGCTGGCATAATTGTACATTATAGATAGAGGGATGTTTCATTTCATTTATACTTTTAAATCAAAAGGAAATACAGAACAATTATCCCACGGGAAAGGTTTTCTGAATGTCACATCCTGCACAAAATATATAGTTTTAGGTAGGAGGAAAAACATGACAACATCATTTTTTAAACAATGAAGTAAAGGTGTCCTATGTACTATGTAACTTTTCTGATGGGGGGCACTCTCTTGTCTGGTTTAGCAGGGAGCGGGTGCTTGGCAACATAGCTGTCAATCAAACCTGTAGCAGTAGCGACCTCTTGATTTAGAGACAAAATAGCAAAATAAAAACCCTAGGATCCTGTAGAGCGGGTTAATACGAACATTTTAAGACCAAAATGACGAGGCTCACGGCTCACTGCAGTGTTTACAGAGAGAGGGGCGACAGTTTTTCAATAGAAAGTGAATTACAACCAGAGCTCCAAGGAACCACTTCGCGCCCATGCTGTCTTTCTATTTGGAGCGCGGCGGCTGGCACATTAGCTCTGTCCATTTATATATATAGTCTATGTCTAGCACTTATTTGATTGCGGATATTTTTATTGCACAAAATACATTCGTGCATTATCACTGTGTGCGTGTTGCTTCTCCACAGACTGGATAAAGACTGAACAGTTTAATGCCATACTGTGGAACATTCCAGGCAAAGCAATAACATGTCCATGGAGACAAGCAGGTGGCAGACCATACTAAAAAAGTTACACAGTGCACCTTTAAAACTGAGGTGCACATACATTCTGCAAAACTCTTGGTAGGTCAAACTGTGTTATGTCTGAACCATCGGGATGAACATAACCACGATTATTTATTTGACCCAATTTGATTTCCTGTTAAATGTTCTGTTTTACAAAGCACACATGCCCTCCAGAAAGAGTACAAATGTATTATAGATTAGAATATACAGTGTGTGGGTCACTTTAGGATAGCGGCTGGTTCAATTGTATTTTTTCCATTATCGTCCCCAAATCACTATTTTAGGTTCGTCATAGCAGAAATGGTTGGTGGCAAAGATGTGTCCCAGATTCGTTGATTCGCTGTGTTAAAATACTACATAAAAACCCGCCCGCACTACCTTTAAATCAGTTTAATCTCATTTTGCGTCCTTGCCCTTTGAACGAACCCAAAGTTGAATAACTCATTTATTTTACACAGCAACTTTCAGCCATTTTCTTTTATTTTTGTTATTTCTAATTGCTTTATAAACTTAATAGGTTTGTCTCGCCAATCCCCCGTTGTCTTTCATTCATTAGCCTGTCCCTGATCTTCATTCTTTGCATCACTTTTTAAAAAACAACAAAACAAAACAAATCTACTTAAACGGCTTCTCTACGTGGTCTAATATCAGACTTCGCCTCATATAAACCCTCATATAAATATTTTAGGCTAAAGAGGAAACTACATGCAAATCCGGGATGTAAAATGCATGCGCCGTGCTAACTGATGTGATGCTATCTCCGCTAAAGTAAACTATTTGTTCACTATAACAAGAAAGCCTTCACCACAGGGCTGCATCATAAGCATCTCTGTTGATTAAAATAGGAGGGAAAACTGCACTTAAGCAGAAATTACTACAGGCTAAAAGGCAGCTTCATTTAATTTTAGACCTCGCTAAGGTAAACAACAACAGTTTAATGATAGCTTTGAAAAGACCTTTTTACCCCAATTTGCAGTAAATAATAATCTTCAGCCACTTATCAAGTCTTAAGCAGACGGGGGAGAGGCTAAGCGCTGGTGCGTGCACTTTAATTGCTTAAACATAGAGACATTGACCATTAGTCTCTTCATTTATTATGGACAATTTACATTCTAATCTGCTTGTTGGTTTGGATACGAGTTAAAAGTATTTCCATATTATTATCCATCCATCCATTTTCTTCTGCTTATCCGGGGCAAGGTCGTGGGAGTAGCTGTTCAAGAAGGAACTCCCAGTCTTCCCTCACCCCAGACACTTCCTCCAGCTCCTCTGTTGTGACCCCAAGGCGTTCCCAGGCCAGCTGAGAGACACAGTCCCTCCAGCGTGTCCTGGGTCTTCCCCGGACTTCCATATTATTATTATTCAGTTATTCATTCATCATACCTCAATGATTTACTGATTTCAAGTCAATTTAATTAAATTTTTTTAAAGCCCAAAATCACAATAGCAGTTTCATCTTAGGGATGAACAAGATCATTGATTTGAACAGAAAGTCCTGAAACTGAAACGGACATGGGTCAATAACAGACAGACAGATTAACCAACATTCATTAGAAAACTAGCAAATGGATAACTGTCCCAGAGCGCCCCCTGTCCTTAGACCCTCCTTCTCGGCAAGGGAAAAGTCAAAAAATGACGTCGGAAAAACAGAAGAAGAACCTCAAGAAGAACCACAGTGAAGGAGAGATCCACTCTCATGGACGGAACCAGGACTAAGCCAGGACTAAACCAGGACTAAACCAGGACTGAACCAAGACTAAACCAGGACTAAATCAAGACTAAACCAAGACTAAATCAGGACAGTCAGGATAAAGTGCATCCATTTGCAGATAAAGTTCAAGTCTGTAGGCCCAGAGCCTACTCAAGACTAAGGGACAGAGGGGAGCTCATCCAGGATAGAGTAGGGGTCATCCATCCAGGTGAGGGAAGGGTTAGAGTTGCCAATCCAACTCCATATATGACTTTTGAATGGTGCTGTACCTGATTTTTACTGTCTTAAAAACATGAAAAACAGAACTAGTTTGTTTGCAATGGTCCAAAGTTAACTTTATGCATCCTAATTATTCACTGCAATGGGTTTATAAGCGTTTCCCCAACTTTCAGAGACCAGAGCGGAGACAGTAACAGTAACTAGCACGGTAATTGCGCACTTAGTCATTCTTGGACAATAAAACAGTTTATAATAGATGCAGACAGTACACAGCAGACTTATTTTGACCTCAAGAGCTGCTTATATAATATATCTGTACTGGGACAAGACAAACGTGGTTCCAATACATAGAAAAAAGCAGGTACTTTCAAAGAGAGGCTAACCACTCTGCCACTACAAGTGTTCTCATGGTGTATTCATTGTATTTCACAGTTGCCGTAGCATCCGGAAACACTGGTACAATTCCTATGGGGTTTATTGTTTTCACAGTCCACTTTGTGCTGATCTGATAACAATGGTTGTCCCATGTGGCCATATTGTTTACTATAGAGGGTAGTGTATGGGTTGGTGCACCTCACCAACTGCCTGTTATTTGACTTCATACAGGGCACATTACTAGCGCACTGGCCCAATAGAAAGAGCTGAGGGGTTGAGGTTTAAGGCTAATATTGACTCAAAACCACCTGATCTCCAGTGTCTATAGTGGATGTTTCATTATTTACAATGCAGTCATAGATCAACCATACATGCTTTTTCTGGGAGTCGTTTTGGGAGTTATTGTAATTTAAAATTCAGCTTTGGAAGATTCATTTATTATATGTAATTGTCTATTTGTGCCCCTTCGGACCTGCAGAGTACAACAAGCTGTTTAAAAATATATGAGCTTTAACTCAATAATATATCATATAATTTAAGGTTTATACAATGTCAAATGTTTCCAATGTTTCAAACACCACATCAGGACTAAACTGGTACTAAACCTGACCGAGACTAGGACAAAACTAAGAACAGGACCAAACTCTAAAGTCTACATTAGGATTAAACCAGGATCAAACCAGGACCAAACCAAGACGACTGTGAACCTAAAGAGGAATATTCTTTCACCCATCCGACGATGCCAGTGATTTTTGTTTCAATCTGATGAGATGGGCAGATATACTAAAATATAAACAGTGTATTTAAAAATGTATATTAAAATTTTACTTTTTTTGTATCAGAATCTATATATTTTGGTTTCGCTCTGCACATCACTTGTCTGGCACTATAGTAAAAGTAGCAGTAGAAGTGATTAGATGACGTGAGTAGTAGAAGTATTTTGTTGGTGTCAGCAGTGGTAGTAGTAGTAGTAAAAGTACGCTGTGATATAGTAGAGGATAAGAAAATTAAAAATGATTCATCTCTGCATTAACTCAGAATGGTGCCAGAGAAGTTTACCACGTTGCCTTCACGTACCCTTGACTTGAGTAATATTTCTGGGAGCAGCAGTAAAAAACAAACTCAACATATGTTTAGTCCGCCTTTCATTTCTTATGGGTCTCTAAATATATTTTTGCAATCAAGTTGAGTATGTCCATTTTTCATTGCAGCGATGTAGGAGAACCTATATATTTTACAACACACTACAGATTACAATAGCCTCATGTCTTGCTGATCACATCCCAGCTGTAGCCCTGATTGGTTCATGTAATCACATCGTCTATATGAATGTGACCTTTCTGTAGCTTGTAACTGTGTGTGTGTGTGTGTGTCTTACTTTAGCATATGCACGCCCTCCGGGGTGGTGGGCTGGTTGAAGCGCCTCATGTAGTCGTGCATTTCGGGGAAGCTCTTTTTCATGTAGTCCTCCGCGCTGCTCTCCCTCACTGTCCCGAAGCGGAACCCCAGGGATGGGTGCTGCAACTGGAGCAGAAACACAGGAAAACATTATCCTAAATATCACTTACAGACAACAAAAAAAACAAAAAAAAAACGAGGCACTCCGACTACATTAAAAGTCTTAAAAAGTTCTTTCTTGTAAAAACGGGACATGCCTGGAGCCTTCTTCGGGGGGTACAACAATAAAAAGATGTCAGGTGCTTTTACGTAGACCGGCAACGAGTCACATGATGGCAATTAGGAGCAAAAAAATGTATATACTACACGTAGATATGTCCACAACATCCAGAAGACAGATCAAATACAAAGGTAAGGACACATAATGTAAGAAGTTACCAGTGTATAGTACAAAAGGCACATATAAGGGCGTCTGACTGGGGGGTAAAGGGTACTGTTCACCAAAGGGAGGGGCCCCTCACAAAGTCTGTAATGTGCATTTTTCATTATTGAGGGCCCAACAAGATGGTTTGTACCCAGGGCCCAGAATTTGGTGCTACACCCCTGGACACATGTTTTATATTAGAAAAGAGGTAGAGACAGAGCTCCGGACTAGTTCTGTAAATTCAGTAGTCTGTAAGTTCAATAGTTAATAATCCCCCACGACATGAAGGGATCAGGTTTCAACAGTGCAGAAAAATCTAGGTTTTCACTAAGACTGAGGTGTATTGTTGCTTTTAGGGTCTCTATCCAGTATGTTTCCCCAAAACCATCAGAGGGGGAGACACTTGCACTAGGCCTGTCACAATAATTACTATGTAAACTTATCGTTCAGTATATGTTAGATAATAAATAAAATAAATAATTTTTTGGGGTCAATATTTATTTATTTATTTTTTGGTACTAATGGGGTGTTTTTTGTTAATATTTGATGATATAGTGATGATAATATTTGAGCTGTAGAGGGTCGAATTATGAACTTCTTGTTCATAGTCCTCCTTTCTGCTGTTTTCCCTCTTGCCTCCCCCTCCCTTCTGTGTTGTCTGTCTCTCCTCCCACCTGGGCGTCGGCTTACCTGGTCTGACAGCTGGCACAACTGGATCCAATTTCTCTCATTACCTGCAGTATAAGAAACCTGGATTTTCATCCGCTCCACGCCAGTTTCATTGTTGATATTTCTCCAGCTGGTAGACGCGGTTGGCTCCACAAAACCAGTTAACTTTTTCAGTGGTTTTGTACTACAATCGCTGTGTCCAGGTGCCTCTGTTTTTATTTTTGGAAGCTGCCTGCCTGTCTCCTCACCTGTCTACCTGTCTGTCTGCCTGTCTGCTAAACAGCCCAATACCAACCTGCACCTCTGGACCCCCTCAGCCTGATACTTGCCACATTTACCTGATTACTAGCCTGGATAATAAACAGTTGAACTACTTACCAGTTGTTTGCTGCTTTTGGGTCTTAAGTAAAACCGTCACACTTCTGACTCATTATCGATACAAACAGACTACTAAGTGTTTCCTTCTGCTGTTTATTTATTGCAGTTCATGTTTTATAACACATTGTACATATAAAATTGTTTTTGGGGGGAAATCCTGCTTTAGGATTATTGTGTCAGTGGCGTAAATTAGTTTCAGTAGAATCGTTTATCGTCTATATTTCCTCCAGCAATATCTCGCGCTTCAAGACAGGCCTAACTAGCGCAGAGGGAAACTGAAACATACATGGTTGCTGGTCTATTTAAAAGCACCTGGCATCTTTTTATTGTTGTCCTGAAGAAGGCACCACGCGGCCGAAATGTGAAGGCAAGTCCCGTTTTTACAATAAAGGACTTTTTAATGTAGTCGACGTGCCTTGGATTTTTCTTTCTGTTGTCTGTAACCTGACCTTATACTTGATCGACCCACTGAAGAGCTCATCTTTCTAACCTAATTATACTAAATATATGTGAAAAAGGGAGAAAACAGGTCCAGAATCATTTTAAAGTAGGTATAAATTATAATCCCGAAATGTGAACCATGTCTGAACAACTTGGCCTAAACAAGCAAGTCAAGACTGGGACTGAACTAAGTCTAACCCATGACGATAATCGAAAACAGAGTTAAACTATATCTGTATCACTTAGGCTGCGCTCACACTTGTCCTGGTTTGGTCCTGATTTGGTCCTGGTTTGATCCAGGTTGAGTCCATAATGTAGACTTGGTTCAGTCCGCCTGGTCTTTTCCAGGTTTATGTCCGGGTTTAGTCCCACTTTAATCTCAATTTTGATGTGGTGTGTGCAAGATAATTGGAAACAGGACTATCCCAGGTCTGGACCAGACTAAACCTGGACTAAACCTGGACTAAACCTGGACTAAACCTGGACTAAACCTGGTTTACCTTCTAAACCATGAATAAACAAAAACCTAATCAGGATGAGATCAGGACTTCTTCACTCAAACAGAAAACACTCTGTTCCACCTTGTGATGTCATATGGTAATACAGGAAGTGCTCCACTGTGTTTTTAAACTCCACACACCATCACTAAAATCCTTTGGATAATTTCACCTTTGAAATCAACCATCTCTACTGAACTAAATGTAAAATGTAGCTGTTAACTTGAAAACTACTGCTTCATGACATCACAAGGTGTAACTGAGCATTTTGAGCTTTGGAGATGTAGACAGCCTAACAATATATGATCGACTAAACCAGATCGCATTCGAGACTAATAAAGCAGTACTAAATCACACACCAGCACTAGACACGGTTAGGATTTACATTTCAAAATCTACCCAAATACCACCTGCGTCTTAGTCTAGTACTGAGGTCCATACAAAGCTACTACATGTGTATAGCACCAAGACTACGAGCTGGGACCCAATGACACAGGACACATCATGGACAAGAGATACAGTGTAGGGTTCAAAGACGCCTTTATAAAGCGCTCATGTGAAATTCAACGGGCCCTGACCTTGCTATAGGCACATATATAGGGACCATAATCCTTCACAAACAGTTCAAGTCTTGGCTCATTAGCTCGTCCTTGTCTCTACAGTAGGCTATGTGTCAATATGCTCATGGCGACAACGACATGCACAAAGTGGTCTCGTGTCCTTGCGAGGGTCCTAACCTTGTCGTCGTGGATGCCGGAGACTTGTTCGAAGGTTTTCTCCCCCACCATGACTGCAGCCAGGTTCGCGGTGTAGCTCGACAGCACCAGTAAGCAGAAGATGGCCCAGAGGTTCATGAGGAATCGGCCTGTCCAACATTTGGGAGTCTAAGGAGAAAAAAAAATATCTGTTAGTATTGATGTAAGTTTGAGGAGGAATAGAAGGCCAACTCAAAATATCACGTAACTGTGTTGTTGGTTTATTCCTATTTAAATACATAATGTTTAAAAGCATTGCACAACATTCTACGACTACGACTACTAATACTACTACTAATACTACTACTACTACTACTACTACTACTACTACTACTACTACTACTACTACAATCACTACCACTACCACCACTACCACTACTACAACCATTATCACTTCCTTTCCACTATTATCACTACCACTACCATTACTACTACTACTACTACTACCACTACCACTACCACTCCTACTACTACAATCACTACCATTAACACTACTACCACTAACCCTACTACTACCATTATCACTACTGCTACTACTACTACTATATAACTACCATTACTACTACTACTACTACTACCACTACCATTACCACTACCGCTACTACTACACTAGCACTGCCAATACTACTACTAATACTACACTATCACTACCCCTACATATTACTATTCTAATTAATACTACTTTTTATCACTATTATAGTCAATACCATGATACCACCACTTCAAACCCAACTAGTTTTATCACAATCAAAGTTTGTAAAAAAGAAAAGAAAATGTTCTGCTGCTATTTTCAACACTTCTACACCATCAATACTGGGCTCAATATACTGATGAAATAAAACCACAGTCTGAAGATCCCTGTGACAATATGATATTTTGGTGATATTGTTGTGAGTCTGTGGTTTTCAGCTTGGAGCAGCTCAAAAACAGAGACCTTTCCACCAGTCCCTGGGTGAGTGACAGGTGATTTTAACCAATCACAGTGTAGCGTGAACGGAAATGGCAGATGGCTTTAGTTACCTCTTCAAAGCAACATGACGACTGGAACTGTTGTGTATATTGCCACCTCTAGTTAACTATTACACTAAAAACGCAACAAAAACTTATAGTGTTGACGTCCATTATAAATACAGAATTTTGGAAAGCTTCTACTTCTACTAATACTAATACTAATACCCAACTATTTTCAGTAGTGGAAAGTAAAAAGTAAAAGTAAAAGTATAAAATACCACACTTAAGTACACATTTTAGGTATCTGTACTTTACTTAAGTAGATTTTAAAGTGGATACGTTTTACTTTTACTTTACTACCTTTGAAACCAGGTACCTGTACTTTCTACTCTACTATATGTTTGAACTGGACTGAAAAGTAAAATTATTTTTCACTATTGTTTCAGACCTGCTGAAAAGACGGAGGGGTTTATTTTTAACACGTTCATAGTTCGAGCAAACAAAAATACACAAATAAAAACAGCTAGGAAAAATAAAACAATCGATTCAATTGTTTCTGTTGAACACAATTCAGCACAAATCTGTATCAAAACACTACATTTGAAGATTTATTAGATTTCAAAAACTACGCGAAATACTTTTACTTTTTACTCTTTAAGTACATAAGATACTTTTACTTGAGTATTATTTTGCTACTTTTACTCAAGCAACAAAATTGACTCCTTCTGGCTATTTTTAATTACAACCAACAAAGAAATAGACCGTCCTGTTGTGAAAAAAGTTTGTTGAAATAATCTAATGCCTAAGCTGTGGTTTCAAAACGTGAAAAACACAAAAGTTACGAGATAAGAAGCCACAGAGACGATATCAACCTAAATAAGGGATTTGGTGCTTTGTTAAAACCTTATCAAAACTAAATGTCACAAAGTTGTGCTTGGGAGTTTTTAAATATATCCGCGCTCCCCTGGGTCTGCTCACATCCTCTTCCTCCCCTTCGCTCCTAATACTAATTTAACCCCCCAGTACGTGTAATCAAGTGAATCAAAACAGCTTAAATGCACCGCTAACATAGAGGCTACAGACTATCAGCCTATCTTTGCCATGAAATTACCCGCCTCAGGAAAACTCCACCTGAAGACTAGCGATCATTTATTTATTCTCGCAATTAAAATCCACTTAACAGAAGAAAGAGATGGCTTTCTAGTGTTTTAAAGACTCGCCATTAATGAGGCATTAATTATACAAACAAGGTTGTAACCCGTTATTAGCAAAGTTTGTAGTCTAATGCAGTATAATTACCTCACTGAAGAAAAACACTTACTTCAATAACATTATTAACCAGAGTTTGCTTACAGGGCTTGGAGGATTCTGACTTCTGACTTTCACAATCTTATGGGGCTTTGCTGTGGAGAGTGTATAATTTAACATCAAGTTTAATCTTCACAACTTCATTTTGGACGCTTGGATGTCTTAACGGCAAAAAATATTAGTATATATATGTGTACTTCACATACTGGGCATATAGGGCTGATTTTTAACACCTTTACGCAAGATGACCCCAAAGAATTAAAGAATGAACAGGGCACCCATGAAAAAGAGAGTCCAAGTGCTCTCATTGGGTCTCTCTGTATAAATAAAGATAAATAGACAGATAAATATAAGCCCCTCCCATCGCTTCCTGTTTCTCCTGTCAAGCAAAATGATAGAAGCATGAAGTATTGGTGGGTCGCTCAAATGTTACAGTGCTGTGCCTGATTTTTTTACTGTCTTAAAAATGTGAAAAACAGAACTAGTTCATCTTACAGCTCGCAGTGATCCAAAGTTATTCCTCACTTTCTTCTGCATTCTGAGCATCCTAATTCACAGCTTTTATAGCGCTTTTCACAACTCTCAGAGACCAGACATTTTTCTTTTTTATGAGTGTAGTGAGAGTTGAATTGTGGGCTTTGGCAAGTGAAATGGTCACTCTACAAAGAGCAATCTGCAGAGGTGACCTTCTTTATACTGAGTTTATTTATCATCCATACATATATTAGACTAAATGCAGACCAGTACACGCAGTCCTAGTCAGTATCTGGGTATTTTTCCAGTGCTTGCTTTAGTCTAAACTGTAACGGTGCAACCTGGCATTTGTTAAATTGAATTGCAAATAATATTGTGTTGAGCGAGTGTGACCAATGAAAACATTAGCTTGGCTCGATGGGCAATGCTGCACATAATAACAATTACTCCTGGTGTTTCTAAATAGAGTTTCATCACAACAGATTACAGTACAGATTGTGAAATGATGCACAGTTGGAGGTTCATACAGAAATACCAGTTTATTACACAGTTTAGTGAATATAAAAGCGACTCTCAAACTTTTAACACCAAAGAAAAAATTAGCTTTTCGAGTGCCACCAGATTTAATCATATCAAGTATATAACAGCACTATTCCAGGTCTAATCTAGGACTAAACCAGGTCCAAAAGTGAACTACATCATTTCCCCTGTTGTTCTAAACAAGAAAAGATCCAACTGAGGACAGAAAAGTGGATGAAATGAACTCAGTTAGGCAAACCCCCAAACCTGCTGTCCACCTAAGTACCACCTAACCAGGCTCAGGCCAGACTGATGTGTGTCACTCTGGACTGAGTGCTACACATTATCAACATGGGACGGCTCTCGCTGAAAGCGATTGGAAAATGCAGAACATCATGATGATTATTTGAATCTGATTGGTGGAAACATCACAACAGCAGAACAAGCCCAAAAATCAAACTTTTGTTACATCCAGAGAAAAGCTCTGACATCTCTCCTGTCCACAAATGCACAAAGCTCTGACCTTCTGCATGTTTTTTTTACAAACAAAATAGTCGTATTGGCTTCTGCACAAACCTCAACTTCTATTGCTACTACAACTACTGCTACTACTACTGCATTACCCTTATTAAAAGTAATATATGAAGCCTACTCTATAATATATAATTTAATTAATGACAACATAGCCTTGAAAAAAACTTCTACACCTCCTACTACGTCGTATAAATAATACTTTCTACTACTATTACTACTACATCCTACAACTACTACTACTACTACTACTACTACCACTACTACTACCAGTACTACTACCTACTACTACTACCGGCTGCCTACTTTCTACCTACCACAACAAATTCATTTTCTACCCTTATTAAGACATGCCAGTCGTTCATGTATTAGTTCATATAGTAGTTTGCTCTGGTCTATAACACACACCTTAAATATTGCCATTGTAGCCAAAAGTTCTCCCAAAGT
Source organism: Periophthalmodon schlosseri (assembly GCA_000787095.1). NCBI lineage: Eukaryota > Metazoa > Chordata > Actinopteri > Gobiiformes > Gobiidae > Periophthalmodon > Periophthalmodon schlosseri. Next base: position 4,579 of record KN483609.1, on the reverse strand, counting down.
TTACCTTGAAACAACTCTTTGACAGAGCTGTTTAATAAGGCCTGCGAGCACAAAGGTGACTCTAGTGAATTAAGTCTTTAGGCTTCAGGAGTCCAACAGTGCCGCAAAATAAACAAGAGCCGACTTCCACTGCTGACCCACACCTAGAGAGCAGTGAGGCGACACTTAGCCAGGTCACCGATCCACTAATACCCACAATCTGTTAATTGACACGCTGCCAGTACTATAGGGATCAAATATACGACCTCTTTATTACACTGTGGTCTACCTAATCAGTTGGCCTGCGTCTGCCCCGAGCCATTTCGCCGATTTAACTTGTGTGAGCGTGCAGAAGGTAGGCAGGATGTGTAGACTAGCTTACAGAGAGAGTGATGAGGATATATTACAAGTGATGTTTCAATATTCGTCATGAAAAGTTGTTTAGGAGCATAAGCAGACGACAGGTTTCATTACTGTTGTGCTTAGGTGCACAGCGCGACTCAACCGGGGCTGTTCTTTTTTAAAACCCGCTGACACTGCAGTAGCACACTTAATTTCAAAGGTACTTATGTGAAATCTATCCCAGCCAAGCCAAGGTATGTTTTTCATTTTGTGGAATCGTACACTATGCACCACTGAACCAGAAGTAATGGACTTGTTTATTTATTGAAGTTACCTCGTCAACAGTGAAAATGTTACTTTTGGTGAAGTGGATGTCGTTAAATTAGTGACCGTAATTTGGGATTTTGAGTAACTTTGGTTACATATTGAAACATGGTCACATTTTTATATAGAACTTTCCACCTTCAAGACACTCTAAGTGCTTTACATCAAGGAACCACTCACCCATTCACACACACATTCATACACCAGTGAACGCAGAACTGAGGGCGCTCACCCATTCACACACACATTCATACACCAGTGAACGCAGACACTGAGGGCGAGGGGAGGTTAAGTGTCTTGCCCAAAGACACAACAACAGCATTCATCTGTGGGAGCTGGAATCTCACCACCAACCTGTGGGTCAGTGGATTGGACCGCTCAACCAATGATGTTTATGTCGAGAGTGAGATTCAAACCGCCAATCTTCAGATCAGTGGACAAACACTCACGCAGTAAGTTATTTAAGGAAATGTTATTATTTTAAAGGTGCACGATGTAACTTTTCTGGTGGAGGGTCGACACCAGCTTGTCTTCATAGAGACTTGTTCCACAGTATGCCATTAAATAATAGTACATTTTATTTTTATAGTGCTTTTCAGGACACTCAAAACAACTAATCTCCATGCAGACAAGCAAGTGATGTCACAAGGTCAAATTACAGGTCAGATCTGTGGACTGGCAACCCTGCTCCAGTAACCAC
>JACM01005983.1:0-12032 GCA_000787095.1 Periophthalmodon schlosseri | reverse complement strand
AGCGGAAGAAGATGGATGGATGGATGTTGATTAAATTATTTGTCATTGTTGTTATGAGTTTTCACACTTTCCTTGAATCAATTTTAAATTCTGTACTATGATGCACGTTGGCTGCCTCAATGTTGTTTGCATTATGTTTACCAGAATTTTTAATATATAAGTTTCTGAAATAACCGTCATTGCTTCCTAAAATGCTGGTGCAAAATGATTAATGAGAAATTACATAAAAATAAGTAGAATGTACTAAAATAAAATAAGACGACATGTATAACCAAGGCTAATTGGCAATGTTCTTTTTTTCTTTTTTTTTTTTTACAGCAAATTCAAATGGCAAAGTAAGTTTTACTATTTTTAAACATATTTTTTAATATGACTTGATTCATATTTGATTTTTGACATTTATATTTTCAAATCAGGTTCAGAACCCAGAAGCAGGCAACCTCCACTATGCTGCTCTGAGCATCAAACCTTCATCCAGAAGACAGAGGAAGACTGCAACTACTGACTGTGTGACTCTGACTTTTTTGTAACTCACATGAACCTCAAGTATAAATGTGATCGTTTTATGGGGAAACTAAACTGTAAACAGCATCACCCATGCCTTACGTTTGTTCCAAAGAAGTACAACAGCTACGTTACCTACCTCCAACCACATTATATATTCATGCCCATCCCTCTTTGTACTGAACTCATAACTAAGGTCTAAAGTTAAAGTTTTTTTTAAATACATTGACACATATTAAAACTTTTAAGAGCTTTTAACCATGTTATAGTTGTTTCCCTTCTCATTTACTCACTCGAAATTGTATTTAGAGTGATTCTTGCACGTTTGAATAATGTTTCTAATACCTCATTGAGCCCCGCAATTTTCCAACCTGGAAATCAGCAGACTTGTTTCTCTTATTAAGCCATTTTAAATCAATATTGCGATTTAAAATGTACAAAATATAACATAATGATCCACAGGTGTCAGATTATAACTATATAGCAGACAAAAGCGCAGTATATTTTCTTTAATTGCAAACTATAGAAATAGAAAGTCTAAAATTAGTGCAATACAGTACACATCTTTAACACCAAACTCTGTACTGCAAAGATCGTGTGACCATGTTGTCTACTGCTTACAGTGAGGTGTCACTCCTGGCTGGCCAATCAGATTCAACCTTGTTTCATGAAATAGACAAGACCCCACCTGTAGCTTTCATTGAAGACCAGAATATGAAGAGGATGGCTTCTTTGCAGATACTCCTTTGCGTCCTCCTACTACTACATTTGAATGAAGCAGGTTAGTTTCCGTACCTGTACTATGTTCTTAATCTTATCTAAACCCAGATCTAACCTCTACCTATTTTTTGCTGTTTGTTTTTTTTTGGGTCAGTGAAAAGTAGAGATTCCCAGCCTTCAGTGAATGTTCAAATGGTCAAGACTACTGTCCTTCCAGCCACAGTTGGGCAGAATGTGACTTTGCAATGTTCCTTTAAAAATGAAATTCGCGGGAAACTTTACTGGTACAAGCAAAGTCTGGAGAATATCCTGAGCATGACTTCATCGTACTTTGAAACAAGTGAATTTTACAATGAGTTCCACAACAACGATCGCTTCAAACTGGATAACAAAGACAGGAAAAATAACTTGGAAATTACAAATGTACAAACTTCTGACTCGGCTGTGTATCATTGCATAAGTTGTGTGGGCCATCAAATAGACTTCTTGGCGACTGTTTATGTGACTGTTAAGAATTTCGGCTCAGGACTCCGGATCGATCAGATACCGTTGGAGACAGTTGAACCGGGACGCGCTTTGGTTCTGAACTGTCAGGTCCATTCGGGGACGTGCGCGGAACGATACACGGTTCACTTGTTCAAACACCCCGAAGAGTCTGCGGCAGGGGTCCTTTACGGCCACGGAGGGAGCAGTGATCAGTGTGACAGTTCAACCAACTCGTGTGTCTACAGCCTCCCCATACACAACCTGAGCTCAGAGAAGACCGGGACCTATTACTGCGCTGTGGCCGCCTGCGGACAAGTCGTGTTTGGGAATGGCACCAGGGTCAATATGAAGGGTAAGTAAAATCTAAAGTTCTCCATGGAAAAACAAACTTGCCATTTTCAACCAGGCAGGATTCAAATTAAAAGGAACGTTTTAAGTAAAAGTAACTTCTGTCTGTATAAATTTCAAGCTTTAGTTGAGGTTAGCGTTACCTGAGTGTTTAAAGGTGCATTATGCAACTTTTCTGGCGGAGACTTTGGTACGTGCTCGTTTCATGGAGAAGTTTTTGCTTTGCTGGGAATGTGGGAATTTATGATATTAAATGGATATATCTAGCTTTTGCTCAGTTACATTTACCCCCAAAAATACCTCAAAAGATATGCATTGTTACTACTGCTTCTCTCCATGGAAATAGATACGTTTAATGCCATACTGTAAAACTTCTCAGGCATCTCTTACACCGGATTTATACTAACTGCAAGATGGACCCAGTACGTACTTTGAGCGGGGTGTCTGCAGATAGCCTGTTAGAAACTTTGACCGTTTACAACCATTTAAATGGTTTTGAATAAAAGTAATAAAGAAAAAAAACAAAAACATTTACCGACTCCCTGTAAGACTAACCTACACTTTATCTCATTGTCTTTCATTATGATGCAAGCCACAGTTGACCCTGTTTTCTACATATTGGCTGGGGCTCTGGCGTTCACCACAGTCTTGGTTGTGTTGATGGCTTTCTCACAGTACATTATAAGAAAGAAATACAAAAGGCAGAATGCAGGTATGAATTTATGTTTTTTTTTTAAATGTTATACTAAAAATATACATTTATTGAGCACGTTATAATGTGACTTACAGCACCGGCGTGTGACGACAGCGGGCCATTATCTACGACAGGAAGCACAGAGGTACATTTTACTGCTTTTCACTTCTGAACAAACTATTTCTAATGTCATTTTCCTGATGACACTAAAACTGGGCAAACGCTGCAACTTCCTATTGTAAACTATTCATTCAAATGGTTCGCGGTGGTCCAAAGTTATTCCTCACTTACCTTATGCATTCAGAGCATCCTTATTTCCATCCTTTTCACAACTTTCAGAGCACCATTCCTGATTCTCAGACAATAAAATGCTTTATAATTACATGCAGACGGTCCACAAATTTGTCTTGCCCCAGTACAGATACATAAACAGCCCTAAAGGTAAAAATAGGTCAGCTGTGTACTGTCTTGTGCGCTGTTAGCCTGCTAGTTGTTGTTAGCTTTACCATGGTGGTCAACTCCGCTCTAGCCTCTGAAAGTTGAGAAAAGCTCTTTTAAACTCATCGCAGTGAGTAATTAGGATGTGCGGAATGCATAAGGTAAGTGAGGAATAACTTAACAAACCGTTTAAAATTAGTTTAAAATTGGTTCACGTTTTAAGACAGGTACAGCACCTTTAATAGTTAAGAAAAATGATTAAGAGTTACAGATGAAGTAACAACCATGGCCTAAGTCCGAACGCAAAAGAGGTAGACGGCAGACATTTCTGAGTCTGAGTGTTTACATAAATGTGTCTCTTGTTGTTAATATTGTTGATATATTATTCATTTTGGACAGAATCAACCAGAACACCTCCATTACGCTGCTTTGAGTGTCAACAAGACGTCCAGGAGACAGAGGAATACTGACCCAACTGACTGCGTGTACTCCAGGGTACGGTAGCTCAACTTGGACATATTATTTTAAAGGGGTGTTATGCAAAATTGACTTTTTGGAGCTTTCTACCATGTTACAACAAAGTGTCCTTCTCAAAAACATGCCTGAAGCGGTTTCATATGTCATCCAAGCATGTTTAAGTAATCTAGCGATCTCTCCCGTGCACTATTCAAACTCTCTTTACAGTTAGTCAATACAATTTTGTTTATATAACACATTTAAAATACAACTTAAGCTGCCCAGTTAGTGGTACGATTCTGTCCAAGGCTCACCTCACAGTCCTACATCACCCGTGCCCCCATACGACAAATTGCCATTAATATACAAAAGCATAATACAAAACAATACACTACAACTTCACAAACCTGATGCGATGTGAAGTAGTTTCATTAGCGGGATGCGTGTATTGTGATGGCACTCGGAAGTGAGGAATGTGGAGAACAAAGGGTGAGGGGAGAGCGTCAAAAACAAGACTGAAACTTATTAAACATCCAAAACCTTCAAATCAGGCTAGAAATCTAGGGGTAATAATGGACTCAGACTTGAACTTTATGAGCCACATCAAATTAATAACATCTGCAGCTTTTTCCTATCTACAAAACATTGCAAAAATCAAAGGTAAACTGTCTAAGGTATAAGTCCTGTGCTCAGGTCTCTGCACTGGCTCCTGTGGCTCAGAGAATAGACTTTAAAGCAGCTCTGCTCGTTACAAGTCTCTCCATGGCTTAGCACCAAAATACACCTCCCTCATGTTAGTGCCATATGAACCATCTCACACTCTGAGGACTTCAGGGACCGGCCTCCTGCTGGTGCCCAGAGTCAGGACTAAACATGGGGAATCAGTGTTTCAGTTTTTTGCAGCTAAAACCTGGAACAATCTTCCTGAAGATGTGAGACAGGCCTCTACTTTGACAATGTTTAAATCCAGGCTCAAAACGGTTCTGTTTAGCTGTGCATATGACTGAAAGGGTTTTTGTTCTGCACTCTTCTCTTTTAATGTAAATTTTATGATGATTATTTATGTGTTGATTTGTTGTATTGTGATGTTAATGTCTTTCTTACTCTGTAAAGCACTTTGAATTACTCTGTGTACAAATTGTGCTATACAAATAAACTTGCCTTGCCTTGCTTGAATACATTGTTTTTCGGCAAATGTAACATGGTGATATAAATATGTTATGGGTTAGCAGTTAATACCCCATAGAAGTATAATACCCCCTTCAAAAGTCTTGCTCTTTTTGTATTTATTTATATGACAGAAGCCAATGTGAGACTCATTTTATCTACAACATAATCACAGAGCAAAACGACCAAGGCTAAGATGTGTTTAAAATGGTTCAAACTGATAGTGGGAGTGTGTTTGCCCTTTGGAATTATGAAAATCTACATCAAATGTTGCACTACAATAAAAACAAAACAAAACAAAAAAACAATTTGTGCACAAATCCTGTCGCCTGCTCTGCTTCTGTGCAGATTCTTGTGTCGGTTAAGTGTTGACCAGTTTAAAAATGCATAAAAAGTGGAAAGAAAAAAAGATTTCGGTTCATCTTTAAAAAATAAGATCCAGTTCTTACCGTTAAGGAACCGTTCAAAAGAACCGATTCATTCACGAACATTACATCACTAGTAGTGTCACAGTTCTGCCTGTTTTTTCATGTTTACCCCAGTCCAGCTCCGTTTCCCAGCCTGCTCCGGTCCTTCTTTTGCTCCTCCCTGTTCATTCATTTCCTAATCAGCCCAGAGTAGCCTATATATCCTCCCTCTGTTCACTCAGTTCTTGCTAGATTGTCGCACAGTCAAGAGAGACACTCAAGCCCTGTATCTGAACAAATCTGTTGTTTGCATTCTGCAATTCTGAACTTGTATTAATTTTCCCAGCCCGTTTCCCATTTTGATTCCCCGTAGTGGAGGAGATTTGTGTTGACATTAAATAAGACGTTCATTCCTCAGTTATTTATTGCCTTGGTTGTCATATTAAGAATTACCTGTTTGAAGGACACTTTCTGTTGTATTTACTTAGACTAAGAAGTTTGGCTGTATATTCTGTGTTGCATTTGAGTCCGGTTTTACCTGCGTGATAAGTAGTAGGTGTTGCAAAACTCTTAAAGTAAATATGTGTTTAAAGATTGTGCTTTTAAACTGTTTTGAACTGTTTTGTGACGGGAATGTGCTGCCTCAGCTGCATGCTCTGCCTGTGACTGCACCGCCCTGTCAAATAAAGAAATAAATAAATAAACCCAACAGGGACAGGAGTTGAAAATTAGCACTAGTTATACATTAAATAAACACGTGCATATGACAGCTTAGACTACTCATTTTACTTCATAGTTAACATCATATTTAACATGTTACTAAAAATCTTACATAGTGCTCTTTAGTTTAGTTTAGTTTTTTTATTCAGGTGAAGTTTATAATTGTACTTACTGGTTGCACAAGGGCAGCAGATATGATATATGTAGAGGCAAAACCCACCAATTCCATAACTATTACTTAGCAGCCATAATGTCAACAGCCTTTAAAAGAATGTTTAAACTGCCAGAGAAATGCCTTCCCCGCGTTGATAAAATTTTGGGTGCTGATGACATGGGTGAAGTACTCTGTTTTAGAACTAACACCACTTCCGTATTTTTTATGCAGTACTGGAAAATCCTTTTTTAATTGCAAACCAACTGCATAGAGATTTGTCAAATTTTAACACCTTATGACCACGTTATGGGAAATATACATATCTTCCCTGGGACATGCATCTAGATTTGAACCAGCAACCTTCTACTCGGGGCGCAAGGGCTAAAATCCTCCACTGAAGCTATTTTTTTCAATTATTTCAGAAGACATACTTCACAGGCTTCATCAGATTTATTTAAAATGAGACTTAGTTTGAAGAAGCAAAAAGTATGTAATGTATGTCACTTCTTAACTTCTGGTGGAGGGTCCGTCTGCCGCCTCCATGGAGACAAGCAAGTAACCTCACCAGTCCAGAGCAAAGATGAAGTCTAAATCTGTCAACTGGACAAATCGTAGGAGTGAAGACGTTTCGCTGCTCATCCTTGCTATGGATCAGACCTGGACGACTGAGGGATTACACAGACAACCTCACCAGTCCAAATTACAAGCCAGATCTGTGGAGAGGTGAGCCCATGTTCACAGTAGGAATGGATGTGGGTTTTTTTTTTTCTTTTTACATGACCCTCCACCAGAAAAGTTGCATAGTGCACATTTACAACCAATTGTTACATGTGTTCAAGTATAAAACAAACATGCTCAGGTAGTGACTTTTTGGGTTTTTGGGGGGGTTTTTTTTGAGCCACAGCTGCACTGTAAAATTCATGATTTACCAGATGTATACACAAATCCATTTTCAAACAATAAAAAAAAAAAAATCAACTGTAATTTGAGGTTTTTTTATTTATTTATTTTCTCTCTTTTGAATAACCTAATTGAAAGTATTCAAAAATTGTCAGTTTTGCTTGGCCTAAGGATGTGGTTTTCAATTCATAACAGGCGTAGCAGAAAGAACAAAGTCAACTGTCAACATTTCCTCCATAACATCACTTTCTTTAAACGTTGGGGACGCGAGACGAACTTGGTCAAACTTTTCCATTATGTTGCTTTCACAGACGTTCCTAATTGCAGGTAAAGTTTTATTTTATTTATTTATTTTTTTCTACTTTCAACCTTTAGAACAGTTGATTTCATTTACAACTCTGCTTTATCTTTATTCTATTTATCCAGGTCTTATCTTGACATCCACATGCTTTCAACGAAGTGGAAGTTATATGACGCACGATGTTGCGGCATTTGTTGGCGATCAAATAACCCTGGTTTGCTCCATTTCCGAAATATGCGACATCATGTATTGGTTTAGGCAAAGTTTTGGACAGATCCCAACACTTATGTCTACTCTTTATACATTCGACAAGAGGAGCGTGTTTTATGATGAATTTTCCGATAAGTCGCGCCTCAGTTTGACCTCTGACAACCAGCTGACCATCTCGGACTTACAAGTTAACGACACGGCTATGTATTATTGCGCCTCTAGCAAACTGTACAAGCTTAACTTTGCGGAAGTGATCCATGTAGTTGTGAAAGGAACTGATTTGTACATCGAACCGGAGATTCATCAGTCTCCAAGTGAAGACGTAGAACCAAACCGGAATTCAGCGATTTTAAATTGTAGTGTTCAGGCTGAGAGCTGTGAAGGAGAACACAGGGTTCACTGGTTTAAGCAATTTGAGGAATCGGTAGCGGGGGTTCTTCACAGCTATGGAGGAAGCGGTGATCTGTGTGAGAGTAACCTGGGCCGTCCAACAAACTCCTGTGTCTACAACCTCCCTGGACACAATGTGAGCTCAGAAAAGACTGGGACCTACTACTGCGCTGTGGCCGCCTGTGGGAACCTGCTCTTTGGCAATGGGATCAAACTGAATGGTAAGACAATGGCCTGGTTTCAGATGACATCACAGCATTCAATAGACCAATAATACTTATATCTATTGCATTACACAAAAAAAAAAATCTTGTGAGCTTTAAGCCATGTTCTAATGCTGTTACCGCCTCAAAACATACCCCGGAGTTGTGTTTTGTTTCATTCACACATGTCTGAGTTATCCTGGATTATTAGTCCGTCCACATCCCCAAAGCTCAAAATGCTCTGTCTCACCTTGTGATGTCATGAGGTGATAGTTTTCAAGTTAACAGCTACCTTTTACCTTTTAGTTAAGTAGAGATTGGCAATTCCAGGGCTGAAATGATCCAAATCATTCTAGTGAAGGTGTGTGGAGTTAAACACAGGAGTAAAAACACAGTGGAGCACTTCCTGTACTACCACATGACATCACAAGGTGGAACAGAGTGTTTTCCATTTGAGGGAAGAACTCAGCCTAAGTATGAGTTGTTGTATGTTAAACATGTGTGAATGAAAAACAAAACACTACTCTGGGTATGTTTTTGATGAGGAGACAACATCATAAGATAATCAGAAAAAAGCGTAATATGGGCCCTTGATGAAAATGGATTTTTTTTGTTTCATATAATTTTAACAGAATCTGCCCAGGTCACCATCCTGAGTGCTGCGTTGGCGTTCACTTCTGTTGTGGTTGTTATACTGATCCTCATTATATGCACATTGAACAGGAGCAATAACACAGGTTTGTTCTTTATGTATTGAATGTATTCAAATCTAAATATGGAGATTTTGTTAAGCCTCTGTTTGTTTTCTTTCCAGAATCGTACATCGCTTCAACCTCATTCAAAACTCTATCAGAGGTATGTTTGATTTCTATGGCAGTAGGTACTATGGGGGGTATTATGCGAAATTTTCTTTTTTTTTTTTAGCTTTCTTTGAGCAATTTTCTGGAAATATACAAGAGTGGGATACAAAACAATGCACAGCAACTTCACAAACCTGATGCAATGGCCCGTAGTTTCACTTGTGGTGTGCATGTGCTGTGATTATCAATCTGAACGGCTCTAAAGGGGAAGTGACTTAGCCTGCACCAAGGGGAGGGGAGATTCAGATCAGGTGCACAACAGCAGTAGTTCCTCTTGCATTAGGTTGTGTCCTTCTGAACAGCAGAAAAGATGTATGATGTACATTGTATTTCCATGAATCATATTTTGTCCTTTTTACTCCTCTAGACTTTCAAAAAAGGTGTTCTTTTCTACGTGGCCATGGAGCAGACGGAGAGCGACAAGTCCAGAAGACACAGGGACGACACGAGTGTATGTGTCTACTTCAATGTCCAGTAGAGAAGAAGGAGTACAAAGTAACCTGGGGCTCTCATGGAGGCGCTCATGGTCCTGCTTTGGGCCCTATGGTTCGGATTCACTGCTGTAATTATGATTATGATGTTTAATTTAATGGTAAATGTTATCCTCCTATCTTCACCCACTGCTCTGAACTTATTTGCAATTATGAAAAAAGAAAATCTGTATAAAAAAATCAGACATTTTTTTCAAAAATAAAAACGCACACAGACAAACAGAACAGCCACATCAAATCAATAACATCTGCAGCTTTTTACCATGTATAAACATCGCAAAAATCAAAGGTGTACTGTCAAAACCAGACTTGTAGAGACTTATCCACGCATTTGTCTCCAGTAGGTTAGACTACTGTAACGTCCTGCTCACTGGCCTCTCCAAACAAGCATTAAGACAGCTGCAGTACATCCAGAACGCTGCTGCTTGGGTGCTGACTAGAACCAGGAAGTACGAGCACATGCGTCCTGTGCTCAGGTCTCTGCACTGGCTCCTGTGGCTCAGAGAACAGACTTTAAAGCAGCTCTGCTTGTTACAAGTCTCTCCATGGCCCAGCACCAAAGTACATCTCCCACATGTTAGTGCCATATGAACCATCTCACACTCTGAGGACTTCAGGGACCGGCCTCCTATTGGTGCCCAAAGTCAGGACTAAACATGGAGAATCAGCGTTTCAGTTTTATGCAGCTAAAACCTAAAACAGTCTTCCTGAAGATGTGAGACAGGCCTCTACTTTGACAATGTTTAAATCCAGGAAATGATAATGTGATTATTTATGTTTTGATTTGTTGTATTGTGATGTTAATGTCTTTCTTATTCTGTAAAGCACTTTGAATTATTCTGTGTATGAATTGTGCTATAAAAATAAACTGGCCTTGCCTTGCAGAAAGCTCAGAACCTCCAGAATTCACTCACTGAGCTGCAGCGGCTGCATTAGCACTGATTAATGATTGGCTGCGGGTGCTGAGGTTTAGGTAGTGAGGATTCAGATCAGAAAAAGTCCTTTTAGGTTTAAACCAACTGGATTTCAGCATTGTACCTGGCAACACAAATGAGAGACTCATGTGAGGCTCATCCTGCTTCTGATTCATGAATAAATGTCCAATGTTTTTGTAATTAAGACTATATCAGAATTACAGTTGTATTAGTAAAAGATATATTTGATTTGAACATGTTTATCTCACATCTGAGGACACATTTAGGTCATGTTTATGATGTTTAAAATCTATCATCAAAACATACAGTTCCTTTACATTCATTGTAACCATCACACCCCAGAAGCAACATTTACAGTGGTGTCTTAAAGTTACACGTCAACAAAAGCATTGCCATTTATAGCCAAACAATGTGAGCAGAGCATGCAGAGAGACAAAAAAAATCCCCTCCTTTCTATAATTACACCGACCGTAGCGTGCAAACTGTCCGGTGGTGAGGTTGGGGTCGGGCACTTTCGCTTGTTCGCTTGGGCTGAGGTGTGAGCTACGAATGACGGTAAAAAACTTTCCACTGCCGGAAAATAAACACAGGAAGACTGTCCTGCAAGCATCAAGACCAGTATCAGTGTTTGCATCGCAGAATCTCTATTACTATTTTAAATTCAAGCTCAGATTTTGGTGCAAATTACAGTGCAATGGTGAAATTTTGAAATGCTGCATGCATTAAAGCGTTATTTGTTATAACATTGTTGTGGATTTTGTTGTTGTGAGAAGACCACTAAGCTTTGTGGTTTTAACAGGATGTCACTAAATAGAAGACAGGGGTCGAGTTAGACGATTGTTATCTGTATCAAGGTATGAGACAGAACATGAGAAATGAAAAACATATGATTGTTACTTATGCTATTTGCAAATTCACAATAAGCACTACGTACAGCCACATCAAATCAGTAACATCTGCAGCGTTTTACCATCTAAAAAATATTGCAAAAATCAAAGGTTAACTGTTAAAATCAGATTTGGAGAGACTTATTCATGCATTTGTCTGGATAAGTAGTAGGTTAGACTACTGTAACGACCTGCTCACTGGTCTCTCCAAACAAGTGTTAAGACAGCTGCAGTACATCCAGAACGCTGACTAGAACCCGGAAATATGAGAACATAACTCCTCTGCTTCTGTACAAGTCTCTCCACGGCCCAGCACCAAAGTACATCTCCCACATGCTAGTGCCATATGAATCATCTCACACTCTGAGGACTTCAGGTGCCCAGATTCAGGACAAAACATGGGGGATCATCTGTCTCCCATCTATAACAAAACAAAATAATAGGGCTGGCCAGGATGCTAAGAGGTGTAAAAGCACCCATTAGGGGCCCATTAGGGGCCTAAATTATTATGCTAAGTATGAGTCAGGCACAGTTCACACTTAGTGTAGCTCAATAGACCTAGCCTACAAACAGAAACTGTAAACAATGGGTGTTTTTAGTTTCAGGGTAGTTAGCTCCTCCCCTCAGATAGATATAACACAGTGTCCACCAGTGATCTTACAGAACTGAAGAAGTGTCTTGGATGAGCAGTGAAACGTCTTCACTCCTACAGTTGAAAGATTTTACATTTTACATTTACTATGGATCATACCTGGACGATT
>KN483607.1:9921-42169 GCA_000787095.1 Periophthalmodon schlosseri | reverse complement strand
CAGCAGGAGCCGTACAAGATGGATTCTCGAGGATGAGTTTGAAAACACACACTTTGTTACGTAAATAATAATTAACACATATGTATAATAAAAACTAAAATACTGTTCAGATATTATCAACCAGGTATCATCACTGGTACCAAAATCATTCCATACCAAACACAAGCAATAATACATTCAATGCCCTTCTCAAAGACACAAAAACAAGATGCAATGCAATGGCAACTGCTTAATGCATTCTCAGGTCGGATCTCTGGGGATGCATTAATAAGCGATAACATTTAGGGACTTACGCTGACCACATGAAAGTCAATCACTGTTTTGACTGAGAAGCAAAGTCTACGAGGCCTGTGTGTCCATGTTTATTTGCACCACCATCTTCCTGGCAGAGTACATTCATCCTTCTAAGTTTTTTCTTTCATTTATATGCAATTACTACAAGTTCAGCGCATCAAGTAGCTGTTTAAATTAAGTCAAGAATCTCATCGTGAGATAATCAATAAGATGCGTCTAAGCTGTTCTTTTTGTGCACCCCCAGTGGCTATATTATTAAATCAGCACAGCCCAAAATGTAATTGCCTACTCCATATTACATACTGTGCGGGAATACAAAGTGGCTAGATCAAATCACATCATTACGACTCTTACCTAAGCATTGCATGACGAATCCGTTTAATTTGTTTCTTTTAATTGCCTCTGCAGCAGTATGCAAATGTGCTCTCCATGTGTTTGGAGCCAACACCACAGAGGGTGTGGGAGATGTTAAATGTACATACTTTGTATATGTGTTTTGCAGACCAGACACTGCTCCAAAAGATTAGGCCCTTCTATCACATTGTCTTTGGGCTAAACATAATAAGCAGTGTACGCAGCCAAGTCAACCCTAAGATCCTGTTTTGAAATATTATTCTAAGAGGAACACCACAGAGCACACTGTCTCCATGGTAGGCCAACATAAACTGTATGGAGATAAGTGAGAGCAGCGTAACCTCTATAGCAACGGTGCTCAATCTGTGGACCGGTGCTGATTTAGTGTAATTACAGGTTTTTGCACTGTTAAAGGTCTTGTACCTGATATTTTTTCCCCCATGCATTTGAGCAAAATTTGTCTTGCCCCAATACAGATTATATATATATATATTATATATATATATATGTATATACATACACAGCAGCTCTTGGGGCCAAAATATGTCTGCTGCCTGCTGTCTGCATCTAGTTTTACAGTGCTTTATTATCCAATAATAAGGAAGTGCGTGCTAGTTGTAAATAAGTACTCTACTGTTGTCATAAAGAAACAGGTTAAGAGACCCGCAGAGGGGAGCGGAGAGCAGAATAGCTTATGACAATGGTTTGCAAGACAATTACAATTAGTGATAATAGTGATAATTTGATGGGGGGAATTATAACATAATAGAAAAAAGTTGTATGTTTATGTATGACGTACAATATCAGACCTAAGGAAAAAGAAAAGCCTAAATCTGAACTTGTGGAACCACTTTAAGACCACTGTAATAACAAAGATATACAGTGCCTACAACTTTTAGTGTATATGTTCTGCCATAAATGCATCCTGATAAAAAAATATAGGCAAGGCAAGGCAAGTTTATTTGTATAGCACAATTCGTACACAAAGTAATTCAAAGTGCTTTACAGAAGAAGAAAGACATTAAAATCACAATACAACAAATCAAAACATAAATAATCACAAATAATCATCATAAAATTAGCATTAAAGGAGAAGAGTGTAGAATAAAAACCTTTCAGTCATATGCACAGATAAACAGAACCGTTTTGAGCCTGGATTTAAACTGGGAGTCCCTGCTTAGACCGCTGCCCCCGCGACCCGGCGGATGCACGGATGGATAGATTATCCTCATTACAAATAGGAAGTAAATGTGCATGCAGTGACCCCAAAACAACTGACTGGCCTGTTATAGCCCTGGCCCTATCTCACAATGGTATGGAATCCTAGATCAAGGTTGCGCCAATAATTTTACCAATAACAATCTCCCGCATAACCTTAACCTCTTGGACGAAAAGACACAAACTATATTATGTTTATTCCACTTCCTAAATGGGTGTTCCAAACTCAGATTCATCCCAGCGCTGCAATGAAATGTCAGTCACTGTATGAGTCATGCATCTGCAGGATCCCTCTTTACTGACTCTGCACAGTTTGACAAAGATCCATATGAACACAGGATACAGAATGTGGACATCCCAGCTCTCACTCACTCCAACTTCTCTTCACTGACACGCTCATATATATAGTTTGATTTTACCCTGCAGTTTCTGGTGTTTGCCTCATCTCCCTTGTCACATATCGTTCTCCTCCTCCACACGGAATGGGAAGTTTTGACTAAGTATGAGAGGAAACACACGATCGATTCTGTTAGACTCATTACTTTAGGGTTGGAGACGGTGAACTGGAACAGGCCTGGGTGACATCAAGCTAACTAAGAGTGAACATAAAAAAAACAAACATAATACGCTTCCATGTGACTGAAAGGTTTTTATTCTGCACTCGTCTCTTTTAATGTTAATTTTATGATGATTATTTATGTTTTGATTTGTTGTATTGTGATTTTAATGTCTTTGAATTACTTTGTGTACCAATTGTGCTAAACAAATACACTTGCCCTGCCTTGCCTTAAGTGGCATTACTTAAACCTGTAGACCTGGGCTTGAACTGGAACAAGGGCTAAACAAAAAAGGATTTCAGTGTAATTCTGTTTGAATATTGAACGTTTTTTGTTTGTTTTTGTTTTTTTTGCAGAGAGAACACAATAAATCAATGGATACAACCTGATCATTTCTGTAAAAATCTTGTCAGGAGATTTCTGGCTCAGTGATCAGTAGTTCACTTTTTTTTCTTGCTTACTATTGTAGCTTTTCTGGTTTGCCTGCTTATCTCCATAGCGATGTAATTGTTTGCCTGTAATGTCCCACAGTACAGCATTAAACTTATATATCCACATGGAGACAAGCAGGTTACTCCATCCCAACAAGTTACTGGTCAGATCTGCAGAAAGGCAAGGCAAGAAAGGCAATATACCATCCCTACATTTTCTTTCAGATTTATGACATATTTGCGCAACAGTCTTGTCTATCAATTTCTCTTCCCACAAAAGTAAACAGCACCTCTGCACCCCTCTGTACTTGGATATGATGACAAAATGTTCACTAAAGTCTCCCACTCTCCCTGAAGGCTAATATATGACACATAGGACTTAGAACGCTACAATCAGTCACACCCAACAAGTGAGTTCTCTTATGAGTCTCCAAAGACGCTGTGATTTCTGAAGGAGATGATTGCCTCCGGTCTGTGAGCTGGTAAACAGTGGAATTACCCCCCAAAGCCAAAATATTGCAGTGTTACGCGTCAAATTAGTCACAGCACAGGGACCCATTTGAAACACCACTCAAAATAATGCCCAGCAGTATAAATAAAACAAAACATAGTCAACATGTTGATAGGAGTTCTACATGCATTTTAATGAAATGTTGATTTGTTGATGATCTGTTTTTAGAATTTTGTTCAAAACTATAGAGTCTTAGGCAGGGGAGTCGACAGAGGGGGTCTGTTGTCCAGGGCCCCAGCGTCTTAGGGGGCCAGAATTGGAGCTTCTTCCTATTAATTTATATTACGGGGGGGCCATGTGAGATTTCGTGCCCCAGGCCCTCAAAGTTCTGTCAGCAGGCCTGGTCTTAGGTATGCAGATTTATTTACTGAGATGAGTTAGAGCCCCAGGTCATAAATGATGATAATCCATACCATTTATATAGCACTTTTTGAATGCTTTGTTGAATATTTCATTCAGTCGACATCTGTTAGTGGTAGGAATCGATCCGCACACATTTTACCGTCCATTGCCGTATTTTTTTTTTTTTTTTTCCACAAAACATGGATTTGAAAAAGAAGAAAAATCTTGCAAAGCCACATTTTTAAATCAACGTCAAATCAGTGGTTTGAAAAACAAAATTGCACTTCAAAGCTATTAATAAACTAATTGAAATTCATATTGTAGTTTCACATCAGGGGAGAATTTGAATCATTTTCTTTGCATGGGAACTCATTATTGGTTCAATGTTCTGTGACAACTAAACCACACTCTCTGGGTGCAGTAATTTGGCATGAAAAAAGAAGAAAAAAAAACATTATACTGAATCTCAGAAAGCCTTAAAATCATAACTGCAGGAAACACATCTCACAAAACACACCAGAATTCTTCAGGATTTTTTAATTTTTTTTTTTTTACTAATTATTAATAACGTATTAACATATCCTAATGGGTAACTTGCACATTTAAGACTAATTTTAACTGGAATTCATTTTTTCAGTGCTTCTTCTTAGGTTAAATGATCTGAAATTCCTCCCATTTAAAACCATAAACGTGTGAAATGCAAACACTCACCATATGGAGTGACTGTGGCAGAAGTCGAGAGCGGACATGATCTGTCTGAAGAACTTCCTGGCTTCTTTGGGTGTCAGTCTGCCTTTCTTCACCAGGTAGTCAAAAAGCTCCCCTCCCGATACGTGTTCTAGCACCAAGTACCTGAAAGAAGGAAACAAATCATTAAAGGACATTTATGTATTATTTATGTATATTTATATAATCGTGGACATTTGTGTCTAACATAACACTGCTAGTCCTACTTTTACTCTGGTGAGAATAAAATAGGAGGTCGTTACCCTCAGAATGATTATGGAAATGGCTAATTAAAAACGCTAACAGAAGAATAAACGATCTGATTGTTTTTTGTTATTTTTCCTTACTGTGCAAATGTTAAAAATGTGCAGTGAAATGATGCTAAACTAGTACTGGGGCGACAGTAGTAGTTCAATTGGTAGAGTATTTGTCCACTGATCTGAAGGTTAACGGTTCAAATCCCATTCTCGACATAAACATCATTGGCTCCCACAAATGAATACTGCAGTTGTATTTTTGGAAAAGACACTTAACCCGCCTCGCCCCGTGTCTGCGTACACTGGTGTATGAATGCGTGTGTGAATGGGTGAGTGGTTCCTTGATACATAGAGCTCTGAGTGCCTTGATGGTGGAAAAGCACCATCTAAAAATGTGACCATTCACCATTACCAACTAAATAATAAGTATAAAACATATCTAGTTCATTCAGACACATTCCTGTTTTGAGCAATGGGTTTGTACTCGAATAAGCCGCTGGTGCTGTCTCCAGAAATTATATATTATTTAATTTAGTAACTATTACCTTTTACAGTCTTTTTATGCAGAGACACTTATAATTGTTCTTATATATTAAGCTAATTCAATCTTATTCTGCACTGCATTTTCTTAGTGCTGTTATGAATAAAAATAAAGTTTATCTTGATTACGTTTTCCACACATCCCCTTGCACCCCAGTCCTCCGGTCCCTCTTCACATGGCCTCTGCTCTGTGGCTGTAGCTCAGTGCAGAGGGGGAACTCTGTCATGTTGGCTCCGTGGCCACGCTCCAGAGCTCCAGGGGGACAGGCAGAGATGAATCTGTGCTGACCCAGGCTACAGGGCACATCGTCGGGCTCCGTGCCAGCGGTGGTGTGGCCCTGCCTTGGACCTCAGCTCGTATATCCTCTGCCAGCTCCCTCCATCTTCACTAAAGGACAAATTGAAAGTCTCTCTTCCTCAACCTGCTGCGTATACTGTTGTATGTGTGTGTGTGTGAGTTTGTTATTGATAGTGTTATAATGTTGCGGGCTAGAGCATGTGGTAACTGAGGCAAACCGTGATCCATCAAGTCCAAAAGTGCAAGGTTAAGCTTTTGGGAAACTGTAATATCATCAAGAAGAATGTCTTAATTCAGAAAAAGTTGGGCTACCTTTAGAGCTAGGAGTAACAACAGGTACTATCTTTAGATTTAGAATAACACAGGTCTGTCAGCAGTACAGTATGGTTGTACTTTCATAAAGAAATTAATTGGAAACAGGATTGTGCTTCATTAAAGAGAAAAAACAACAACAAAAAGCCGCAAGAAAGAGTGGAGCTACGTAAGTACATGTATGTATAAAACACAGAAAAAGAAGACAAAATGTGTCCATACGTTGTAAAATTAGAAATCTAAATACAACTAGGTTTTACTTACAGTATATTTGTGTTTGTTATGGTTACTAGCCCTCAATTCAGAGGATCAGCTTGCAAATTTCCAGCAGCCTTGGCAAAGTCACATTTTTCAATTTTAGGCAAATACATTTTTTTGTGAATGCAAGATTCAAACAGTGTCTGTGCCTACCAACAATATTTGTGGTGGTTTCTCAACAAAACATCAAATGCAGATGAAGGACACAACTAGCAGATGATTCCATGGTTTGATCTGTCAATTAGTACTTTTTCATTTGAATTATGGGCATCAGAATCTGATAATGATGACTAAATACTACAGAAGGGAGACGACTTTATTCAGTGGCCATGCAAACACAGGGCCATCCATCATGAGTGACGCCACTAGTGACCAACTGTCAGAAGTGATGAAGCAACGAGCACAAAATGTGATTTTAATAATCCAATTATAACAGGATTCAGAATATGCATCTATTTCTGCTCGTCTTAAAGGCTGACATGTACACTGCAGCATGTCCAATCCCATTTGGTCTGAAGGCTTATAACAAGATCTAATACAATTTAGTTGACAAACAGTGTGTAGATCAAGAAGGATATGCTAAACAACTGATGGGGCTGTGTCTGAACTGCTCAAGCCCAGTAATAGATTCATGTTCATCTGAGGGTCTTAAGGCTTGGCAAACGCTACAGTGCACCATGAGATCCTTCCCCTTCCTCCTTATGTACACTGGATTGACTTGAATCATGTTATTAGAAGTGGGTAGGGATCTAAATCATTTGTCAGTCTTTAATATGAGTCTCTGTAGTGCTTTTTTTTTTTCTTGTCGCAACCAGCCCATGCTGTTATAGGTATGTCAGGGTCAAATTTGGCCACAGTTAATTGCTGCTACCTAAAATGAACAAATTAAAAACATATTCAAATTTAATGCTACCTAAAATGAACAAATTAAAAACATATGTCAAATTTAACTTCAAAAGCCCAGAGTGCCACTTCTGGCCCCTGCATAGAGACACCTAGTGGACAAATATTGAACTAAAATGAGCCAGAGTGGTAGTGATTTTGGCCTTGTGTCCTTGTTTCCATTGGTCAAAGTGTGTTTGTACATCTGAAATTCAGTTCTAACATGCAACAAATAAAGCAAAAAAGAACATAGTCTCATGTCTCATTGTATCTGTGTGGCTGACTGATTATTTTCCTAAATTTAAAATAGTTTGCATTGACAGTGTTTGTTATTGTGATTCTTTGAAATGATACGCCTAAAGCCCAATGGGTCAAATTTGGCCCTGATCCTAAATTAAGGAATAAAGGGTTAACATTGAAAAAGTGGATATTTCAGTGTTCACTGAACTTATAGCAGTAATTTGCATTAACTAATTTGCATTGTTCATAATTTTCCAAAAAAGAAAAGGGTTCTTGGGTTCTCCAGGGTTAAAGGTGCACTCTATAAGCGCCTCTCCATATATCTAACTTGTAATTTGGCCTGGTTGTTTCACTTAATTGTCTCCATGGAGATAGATAAGTTTAATACCATGCTGTGGAACATTTCAGCCAAGGTAATAACATCTCCATGGACACAAGCACGTGGTGGACCTTTCACTAGAAAAGTTACATCTTTAAGGACAAAACAACAGCGGAGGTCTTCTTTGGAGGTTCTAAACAACAACCTAGAAGTTGATAGAAACAATTCAATTTGAATGTATCGCTGAAGGAGGGATGTCTGAATGTGAGGGGAATGTGAGGGGATATTTGAATGCTAGTTAGGTAGTAACAGTTGGACCAAATTGCGTTTCTTCCCTCTGCTTGTACAGTTTTGCAAAGTCACTAACGCATATTACAAAGAGCTGGTGATACTTACAAGTACTTTTTATTTTCATAGACGTCATGTAGCTTTAAAACGTGTGGGTGTTCTATGAGCTTCAGAATCGCTATTTCCCGCTCCACCTGTAAGACAAAAGGAGACATTATCAGCCATACCTATTACTCTAAAAAGAAAGTTGCAAGTCATGTTCAAATGTAAAACAAATATAAAAGTGAAGCCAAATCCTTAAAAGCAGCTGACTGGCACTTCTGTGTGAGGACAGAGATAAGCTTTGACCACATTGTCGTACAGTTGGGTAGGCACTGCTATCTGAAATGTGGCTTATTTGAAAAATGCAAGTAAAACAGCTTTGTGTTTTTCTTATCTAACAAAACCCTGTGTTCTGTCTTTTACTGAGCACTTCACAATCAGATTTCAGAATCCAGTGCTTTTTTGTCAAGAACAACATTTCAGTTTTCAAAGATAAGGAACAAGAAAAATGTGCTATTCAAAAACACAAGTTGAATATGAAGGGTGGAGTGGGTGATCTGGGTCACAATGTCCCCTCTGCTGGTGGTACCTTTAATCTGTCAGGACGTTCTGCTTACTGAGCAGGCTTGTGAGGGACAGGTAGACCACGGAGATTGCCCAAATATGAGTGAACTGGAGAGATCAGTTTGGATTTGTGTCAAGATCTGTGCAGCATGTGCAGCTGGGTTGCTAAAGCAGCATGAAGCTACTTGGACCGACCGTGGTAATCTCCAGCCTCCATATTGTTCTGTTCACTCAAAAAACGGTGCCAATGTTTGAGTGGACTCCAAAACAATTCCTTACATATGGGCCAATATATTTTCGGATGCAGATGTGTTCACCAGTGATTGTGTTAGCATTTTGTGCAAAACAATAGGGACAATTTTATCTTTTTGCATGTTTGCAGTTGCCGCAGAGGGGTGTATGTCACTCTTTCTCAATTTCATCAGAGTTTGACTGCACCACTTAGGTGTGACTGCCTTTCTATTAACACATCATTTTGAATGAAGCTACATTCAGCCCTCATGCTTTTTAATTCCCACAATGCTCTTGGTTTGACCAAGCATAAAATCTGGTACTCCACTCTAATTATTATGTTCTCACACTGAAAATTGCTCCATTTTGATCCTTGTCTGCAAAGGGAGAAAAAAAAACTGCTGTTAGGCTGTTAGCCTAAAGAATCCAATGCCTTATAACAACAAAGCACAGATGCTCATTACCATACTGTCAATACATTTTTGCACCTGATGTAATGAACTTAGAGGCTGAGATAAGCACAAGGTTGATAAATTTGGCTGAAATTCAGAATCCCTGAATTCCAGTCACATTTGTGTGTGAAAATACCTATGTCTATGTAATGAATGTGCCTTTTTTGGGTTAAGGATGGGGAAAAGCAGTGCAAAGCAGAGACATAGAGCTCAAGTGAAGCCAAGAAAGTGTGGGGAGTGGGGACCCACCAAAGCACGCTTTGCACATGGCTAACAAGGCTAAAGAGATGGATGTGTAATTAGCCTGTAAGTATGTGTATCAGTGGGAGCTACTGCTACGGCTAATGACTACTAATCCATAGGCTAATGAGTGCTATCAGCAGCATACACGCTGTGCCAGGATGCCACCTTCACATCCAGGCTAAGGTGTATTAGCACCAAACTCCAGCGACTGCAGCTAACCAGCTAACTGGTACCAGAACTCCCCCACAGAGAAAGAAATGCTGTAAGACCCAGGCAGAGCTGTCAGAATGTAATAAAAGCCAGCCGCTGCCCTCTAAGCCTCTTCTAAGCACATCTTTGTGGTTAATTGAAAAAGAGTATTAAGCTTAATGCAAAGACTTACCAGGGTATCTGTCTGTTTATGGCTAGATTAACCATTGATTAACACAATAATGTAAATCTATGCAGCAGCCTTAAGCAAATCTTGATACCCTAAACCTGGAGTTACATTAGTAAACAGTCCCATTATCTTTTTATATTTACTTGGAACTCCAATCACATTAAATCATTCATCATCATCAAACACTGTATCCATCTGTAGTAGAGGATCCTGGAGGCAAGACCCGTCAAGTCCGTTGTCAAAGAACAAAACAACAGTAGATTATATGCACTGTGAGAAAGGTTCATACCACTAATCTTTTAGTTAGAGAGAGCGCACAACCAACTGAACTATTCCAGCACGTTGGTCTTTTTAAACCAAAGTCAAGGCACCTCTTTAACAGCCTATTACATTTTTTTTATATTGTTACAAAACATTGAATGAATGGCTTATATACTAATTTTTTTAGATCCGGTTATTGAAAGCCCTCACGTGTAGGCCAACATAAACAGCAGCTGGTCGTGGTGTCTCTTGTCTCAGCTCCTGCCTGTGCCTGCACTCTCTCTCATCAAGTTCCACATCTGTGTTCGTGGACACTTGTCTCCAATCACCAAATCTCCACAGCACTTCATCAAAGCTCAATTAGCAGCCACTCGGATGCCAATCACTATAAGCACACAGCCACATAGATGCTGGAAACTATGTAAAGTGTGTCAGTTTTTTGTTTTAGTTGTTTAGTTTAGTTCAGTCCTATGCAACCATTTATTGATGATTTAATGAACATTTGTGCAATAATGGAGGTGTTTGCGCTTGGGTGTGTTTTGAGTTTTTTTCAAATCCACGTGTCTAGTCAAGTCAAATTATTGGACATCATTATTAGCAGGGAAACATCTCAGAACAAGATGTGTTGATTGACCAGCAGGCCCCCAAAGGATTACTCACCGCAAAAACAAATCAATAGTGCTCAAGAGTGGTGCCATGTTCAAGACGCTGCAAAGGAAAATAATAGTTGGCTGGTAATGAATTCTATAATGAAGGAGCCATATTGGTCAGGCCACCATGTTTTTAAAGCCAGACTGAAATAGTTGTGCATCAAAATCTGCCATCTAATGTGATTTATTACTCGTAATCAAAACATAATTAGCAGGTGCAGATGGTGATGGTTATAATAAAGAAATAGAACATCCTTGGTTGAGTGGAGCATAAGGCTACAAAGTTTTTAGTATCTTCAAAGATGTCAGTCAAAATTTCCAATGTCCTTTGGTATATTTCTTCCTCCAAATAGAGTTAAGAACCATTGTACATGTATGACCGCGTGATGTTATTCTTTCTGTGATGAAAACCATTACTAGCTTGCTATATGGCTAACCAAGCATTGAATATTGGATATTCATGATTTTATTCTAATTTTGTGCCAGGACAGATTTCAATCTATATGTACTACCTGTAATTGAATAACTGCAAGATATGTAGTGTAATGCCATACTGTGGAATGGAAAATGATCACATTTTTATATAGTGCTTTACATCAAGGAACCACTCAACCTACCTCACCCCCAGTGTCTACATACACAAGTGTATGAATGGGTAAGTGTCTTGCCCAAGGACACAACAACAGCATTCATCTGTGAGAGCTGGAATCGCACCACTATCCTGCGAGTCAGTGGACCTGACAATGATGTGTATGTCAAGAGTGGGATTCAAACCACCAACCTTCAGATCAGTGTATAATAATGTAATATAAGTATAATCTTAAATGTGTACTTTTTTTGGTGGAATTTCCGTCACCCGATTGCCGCCATGGAGGTGGTAAAGGGAAATGGTAAATGGCTTTTTATACAGCGCTTTTCCACCTTCAAGGCACTGAAAGCACTTTACATGAAGGAACCACTCACCCATTCACACACACATTCATTCAGTGGACAAACACTCTACTAACTGAGCTACTGTCACATTACGAACATTTCAGGCAAAGAAATAACATCTCTATGGAGACAAGCAGGTAGCAGACTCTCCATCAGAAAAAGTCACATACTGCACCTCGAATTTATTACACTGTGCTGAAAAGTTTTAAAAGTTACCATTTCTCAGACTTTATATAGTTTACAGTGTTAAAACATTTGTCAGTTGATTTGTACAAGAAAAACCCGGTTTACCGTAGTTCAGCTCACTATCGATTCCTCAAATTACAGCATTGGGTGTGAGCGGCTGGACGCACGAGCAAACAAATGAGAGGCAGCGTCAATAGTTTCATCAGTGCCGCTAAAGGTCCGCTGATGGAGGTTACGCGGCCAGGGAGAGTGTCAGGGCCAGATGCAAAGAGATTGGTGTCACGCGTGTCACCCATCACCCAAACTCTCACAACACCGCGGGGGGAACGCACCAGATCACAAGCTCCGTCATCTCTCACTCCACTTATTGTATCTTACGCTCTTTACTGCCTGTCTCTCCACAAGGAAAAAACATAGACGTTTCTGTCACCTCCCCACGGCACACCAGTGAGCGCTCCCTTGATACGCAAATCTGAGGATCAAAGTCAACGGGGCAGCCATGTGTGTCAGACTAAAAAAGATGGGTATATTGGAGTGAGAATAGCTGGATGGATCGGAGAAACAAAAGAGATTGACGGGGGAACAGAAGGGATGAAGGATAAGCCTCCCAACTCTTGACAAACGAGAAAAGAGAATTCTATAACAAAGTTGGGGCCTCCGCATTAAATCTTTAGGAAACTTTGCAGCCATTTAAAATAATGGGCACAAAGGAAGTCCAAGAGGTAAATAATAAAGGTGGAGAAGGCTTCAAATGGCATAACAAAGGCTGGAATGAGCACTGCAGTGTGGTTTTATCAGGATCCTCCACTGCAAGATAGAGCCAAAGATTCTAACAATGGCTTCAAATGGGCATTACATCATGACAATGCTATAATCCTCTCATTCACTGATTTCCTCTGATGTGTAATATTAAAATACCATTGCTATCTTGAAAAATTGAGCAAATTATGTTCTCTTCTTGACACTGTCTTTGCTGTGTATTTATTCATGACAGCCTAAATGAGATCGCCAAGAAAGTACGTTATGAACAAAATTAAATATGAAAGAAAATAGGGATTAAAAGGCTAAGAGAAAGAGGTGGAGCAATACCAAAAAAAAAAAAAAAAAAGCAGGACGGCAGTGATTCATGCTGAAAACGCACTATACAGCATATGTACTATTTTGTCTACATGCAAAACAGTGGGGGAAGAATAAGTATTTGGGGCCAGCAACATGGGGTGTTCAAGCTGTTGTGTGCGCATGTATAGCCCTATGAATCCACTACAGTTTGCTCTTTTAGATGCACAATTAGTACAGCAATACCTGCCACAAATTGCATGTTCCAAGTATAATCTTAAACGTGTACTTTTTTGGTGGAATTTCCGTCGCCTGATTGCCGCCATGGAGGTGGTAAATGGAAATATTAAATGGCTTTTTATACAGCGCTTTTCCACCTTCAAGGCACTCAAAGCGCTTTACATGAAGGAACCACTCACCCATTCACACACACATTCATACACCAGTGTACGCAGACACCGGGGGCAAGGTGGGTTAAGTGTCTTGCCAAAAGACACAATAACAGCATTCATCTGTGGAAGTTGTAATTGCACCGCCAACCGTTGGGTCAGTGGATTGAACCTCTTTACCAACAATGTTTATGTCGAGAGCAGGATTCAAACCACCAACTTGCCCTGTGCAGTTGTGTTGAACAGTGTGGCATTTAAATTCTAAACTAACTCTCCATGGAGACAAGCAGGTGGTGCCAGGAAAGATAAAGAAGTTTTATTCCACTCAGGTGGCAGGCCATCCACCAGAAAAGTTACACAGTGCACATTTAAAACAATCACAAAAGCTTTAGACAACAAAGTTCCCAAGGACATCTGAGCCTACAGCTGTTTGCATATTGTGTGTCCATGTGTACCTTTTATAATGACCTATGTGCCTTTGCATAGTGCACGTGTGGAATGGCCGGTTATCTCTGAATGACAATAACATTGGAAAATCTGCTTATCCAAAATAGGCTGGAGGAATTGACAAACAGGCTTGAGGCGAGAGACTTAACCATATTTGGCGTGAGACGTGTGTGCATTTTAGCGTGCAGTTTCATCTCCTCGCCTTCCTCCTTTGGTCCCACAGCGAGTAACATAAAATAAGAAAAACACAATCATTTTCACATGATATACTTTGTGCTATCCGAAGTGTAAAAAGTGAAGTCGTGCTTGTGTTTTGGATTTAGGCGATCACAGGGAAACGCAGCGGGTGTTTCTGATGATCACCGTATCAGTCATCCTCAGAGAGAGAGAGAGGAGGGGGTAAGTTCCTACACGGGGGAGTATGATCGATGCCACAGACATGTAAATCGATGTGGACACAGTCTCCACGAGTAAGCTAGTCCTTATCTTTTATCCATCTGGTGGATCCTAAAAACGGGCTCATTACCCCTTCTTTACTAAGCCAAAGACAATTCTCACAACTCAGATGGCTCACACAGTAGGTCAAATTCATGTTTTGTTATGTGTAAAAATGCAGTCGTCTTAAGCTAATGTCTCTGCCATTATTGGGTCTTTCCATATGAAACAACAACCTAGGCAAGTTTGTCTGCCAAAAATTGCTGACATTTTCTTTACAAAGTTACAGGAATGGCTGTCAAAAAGCAATAAGCCACAATATTGATATAGTGAGGTTGTGGACCCAATCACTAACAAGGAAAAAAACAAAATTAACCAGATTCAACAATAGTGAGTTCTTTTCGTTTTAAAACTAGTCTATAAGGTGATAATGTGTATTAGTCTTTAACAACCAAGGCATCTATTAAACAATCTTTTAGTAATCAATAGAAACCTGTCCCTGGATAACCTTGTCTTTAATAAAGTGAAAAGGTAGAGGTTCCCCCACGCCTTCGGGTCAAAGGTCACGAGGATAAACCTCTTCAGAGGATTAAGGCGGGTGTACGGCGTAAGTGTTTGGTTGGATGAGTCATTTATCTCAGACAAACAGAGGGTCACGCCACAGCGGCCATCTTGGTTATAAGATACACTTTTTTCACTTCAGTCAAACGCCTCAAATGTGAATGTCAGATGACCTTGGATTGCCACAGGACGCATGCAGAAATAGTCTAAATTCTAAAGAATAACCAAAACAATGCAATGTGTATGTCGAATAAAGCGATGCACGAATAGGCCTCTTCCCATAAGCTTCCACTTGCTTTAAACTACATTATTTTATCAGTTGTCAACACTAAGTTCAATAGGCTCTGTGCACAGTAGAGCCCAGCAACTGCACTGTCATTACTTCCTGTCCAATTGTATCTCTGTGAGGTTTTTGCTGAGTCATGCTAAAATTAATAAATATTTAAAGATAAGGCAGTGGACGGGGAGCTGTGGGTGGATGTCACTGACAGCATGTTAAAAACCAGAAGATACTTCTGTGTTTAGAAAGACAGATGTGTGCGCCTCAATGCTAATGCTAATATTCAGGCATAATAAATATTAAAACAACACCACAAACTCAAGTATTATACATTTGAAAATAATTGGGTAGTCTGTATTTTGACTGTTAGCGTTGAGACAGCGTGAGCTAGAGTGCTGCTGTGCACAGAGCCTATTTGGTATATTTGTTTGCTAATAAAGTCAATTTAGAGCGATTTAATGAAGCCCAAGTGCTCAGAGCGCTAAGATCATTGCATTTGTTTTCCTGCATTTGTATATGTGGCCTATCCATTGACACATGAACTTAGTCAATAGGCAGTCAGTCAATACCGGCAGTAAGTCCCTACAAGGTCTCTGAGAGCAGTCACCTGAAAAGCTAATTTAACTCTAAAACAGAAAACAGAGAAGTTAGTTTAATTAAGTTTGAAACAAACTGGCACATATTAAACAAATGCATCTCAGCCATATGTGCAAGATACATATGCTCCATATGGTCTGGACTGAATATCGAGTGACAATACATATTTATTTAGTGAGTGTCTATGGAGGGTTGTCTTAATTAAGAGGAAATCATGGGACATTTAACTATTTTAAGAAAAAGAAGAAACAGTAGCTCAGTTGGTAGAGTGCTCGTCCTCTCATCCGAAGGTTGGCGGTTTGATTCCCGCTCTCAACATAAACATCATTGGTTGAGCATAAGTAAATAGTGATAGTTTTTTGCTGTTTTTTTACTGTTTTTTTCTTTTTTTGAGACCCAAATATTGATTAGGTGAGAGGCAGTGCGTCTTTCTGGTCAAATACATTCTGTAGGTTCATTACAGGCCTGTGCATAGACTTACTGCAAGTTATTCCTTTTTCACATCTTTTAAACATGAACACATTTGGTTATGGGCCTCGAGAACAACTGACAAATTGCTGTTTACTCTCAATTGCTGTGTACACTAAAAGTATTCTCCAAATGCAAGACTATTCTATATAAAGTGTTGTTGAAGGGCAACCTCTCTATGGTTATTACAAAGGCAAACAGAATAGGGAAACAAAGGAAAACAAATAGTATATACTGTAGCTCTAAGGCATACAGAGCAGCTAAAATATGATGATAATATCCATATTACTGGCCAAGCCCAAAGGTGCTGTGGGGAAAATAAGGAATAAAGAGAGAAATAAAGAGACAAGACATTTTGAAAGGATCTGTTTGCATTACATAAAGTTTGATTCAAATGTGAACTTCACTTGTAAAGGAAAGACACATTTGAAAGCAGCAACATATAGCAAAGAAGTTGTGCCTCATCTGAGTGACAACAAAGCTTCAGTTGCCGTTTCATTGTCTGCCTTGTTCAAAACTATGGGGGGTCCTTGAGTTTCATTGTGTGTGTGGGCGGTTATACACACTTAAAACATGAAAACCTGCCTCTTTTTGAAGGATGAGAATCCGGTCTCCTTGATGTAAAGCCTTTATTATTAGATCAACAACAGGATTTAAAGTTCAGATATGGGTTAAAATAGATTGAGGTTAGGTAAGTAGTGACTATGGTTAATTTTAGGAGCATTATCCAGGATATAAATGTAAGTCACTGTAATGTCCCCCAAAAGCATGGAAACCTATGTGTTTGTGTGAGGGTTACTTTTTGAAACTTCATTTTCTATGTCCTATACATTGCAAAAACAGCCATAAAGAGTACACACTGGAGGAGGTTAGCATGCTCAGCTGGTCTTCTTCATTTTACTCATCTCCTTATTGTCCAGAGGAGTGGGTGACACCACTGGCTAAGGGACCCTATTGAAATACCTATCAGAAGGGATTAATATTATTAGAATTAACTCACCCACTAGTGCAGCTTTATCTACTGCATGTGAATTTATCTATGAAGTAAAGCAACAAAGAGTGTGCTGAAATATTAACACACTCTATGCAGCAGGCAGAGCTAATAGTCTCAGCTCCCCAAGTACACAGTGGTGACAATTTAGGAAAACGCCTGTCTCCAGTCGATGGTATTTAGCACCTAACTCAATGACGCACAGGTGAAGCTCAAGCTGACATCTCGGAACAATCCCTCAAACAGCTTGTACCCTGTGGGGAAAATCTATTTCCCATTTCCTCAACACAACAGACCCATGGACACTCGATAAACGCTGACAAAAAGAAGAAAAAAAACTGTGGATGCATTGATTGAGGAGTTGTGATTGGAAACTGAATTAGAATGTGAGACTGTGAATGACCTTCAGATTGACTAATCATGGACAAAAGTCTTTGCAAACCACCAGGAGGCTTAGGAGGACAGTTTAAACTGAGGCACAAAAAGGTGGACATTCAACAGACTTATAATGCTCCAACCATGAATTTGGAGTTGTCTTTACATGTACGTTATTACTTTGCTTCTCAAAAATATAAGTAGTATTTTGTTTGATCGGCACAGGTTTCCACACAGGTCTGTACTGTACTGGCTTTAGTTTGTCTGCACCTATGTTATGTCCCGGCCCAGTTTAGTATCAATTTAACTAGACTAGATCAAATCATATCAAGATGCACAGTTGTACAGTTGAATGTGCATATCAGTTTTTCTAAAATAAAAACACGTAAATGAAAATACACGGCTCGCTACACTGAAATGCCACTGAAGAGGTGGACCCAGCGGAATAGAATCAGTTCTGTGGGTTTGAACAGGGAGTTAAGTGGTTTAGCAAAATACCAGAAATAAGCACATG
Source organism: Periophthalmodon schlosseri (assembly GCA_000787095.1). Taxonomy (NCBI): domain Eukaryota; kingdom Metazoa; phylum Chordata; class Actinopteri; order Gobiiformes; family Gobiidae; genus Periophthalmodon; species Periophthalmodon schlosseri. The sequence continues at coordinate 24,288 of KN483607.1, read as the reverse complement.
TCTTCTATAAAACAAAAATAAAAGGAAAATGAATAGCATATTATAGGGCTTTCAAATCATCTTAAAGATTTTCTTGAGCCTTGACTATACTGTCTCAAGGGGACAACAGCAGTGGCAGATTTAGAGCGAAAGCAGAGTTTTTGGAGTTTTGTCTCGGTCCCCCGCCGTCCCTCTTGTGCGGTGGAGCCTGTTCACATCAAACCGCACTAAGCCACCGATTCTGGCTCAGCAGCCTCCAAAACTGACGGATCAACGCTCAGGAACCCAACATATGAAAGCCATTTATTTTCGATGCTTGTCGACTTTGGCGCTCCTAGACAATCCCAAACGCGCTCGGCACATTTACACACACAAGTTGGAAAAGTGCTCCGCGGAAGCCATTTCTATATCAAAGCACCAGCGGCAGAAGCAAGATGGGCGCGAATGGCCAATCTATAATCATTACGAGGGAAGAGGCGAGATGGCAGAGGAAGAAAGCGCCAGTGCTGTCACAGAGGTGTCGGGATAACAAGATTAGACTGTGTGTGATTCATCGGTCGCCATGGCACTGCTCACCTCACCCGCCCACCACGCACACGCGCTCTGTTCCTATAGACACAGCTTTTATGTCTTATTTGTTGTCCTGGAAAATGCCGTTAATCACAGACTTTTATTGTGCGCAAGATCTTGGGAGCGCAATAATAAAGAAGCAGTATAAGGATTTTTCATTCTGTAAATAGAAACATTGCCTTTTTTATTTGCAGTGAATTACAATAGTGAAGATACATTGCCAAAAGCTGGACACAATTATTTGTTTATAGAGCCAGAGAGTTTTTGCAGGTTTTTTGTGGTATTCATTTAAATTAAGTTCCAAACTGAAGTAGCTGTACTACTAACTAACCCAATAGCCAATGGTTCAGTCTCTTCTACCTCTATTGTAGAATGTAGTCCTACCCTTCAGCAAGACCCTTTACCCACAATCCTCTTTTGAATTTGTCAGGGAGGTTGCGTGATTATTAACTGCCAAGGAAGCTGCTGAGATGCGCAGAAGGTTGCTTAGTAGTTCGCAAGATTAGGCTGCAAGATGAGGCTACATAATTAGTAGCTCAGTTGGTCGAGTGTTTGTCCACTGATCCGAAGGTTGGTGGTCCGAATCCTGCTCTTGACGTAAACATCATTTGTATAACAGTCAGATCCACTGACCCACGGGTTGACGGTGCAATTACATCTCTCACAGATGAATGCTATCATTGTGTCCTTGGGCAAGACACCAAGGATGTCAACGTACAATGATGGATGGATGGGCGGTTCCTTGATGTAAAGCGCTTTGAGTGCCTTGAAGGTGTGAAAGCGCTATAGAAAAATGTGACCATTAGTATAAGTTCACTGTCAATAACAGATTTGGACAGGCAGGTTGGGGAAAGTGTCTTGCCCAAGAGCACAAAAACAGTATGCATTGAGAATTGAGCTATAAACACTCCAAATAATCATGCTTTTGTAGTGGACAAAACATAAAACAACATTATTGATTTCTGTCGTATCAAAGGCCATCTTAAAGAACCCTCTCTGTGGTATTGGTCTTATCTTGTATCTCTCTCGGCCGTATCCTTACTCCTCAGACCGTGCCGCTTCAATTATCAGCTTCAGGGGGCAATTACAATGTCGACTCCTCCATCTCAAAACTCCCCTTCAATCTCCCACACGCATTTGAACCATCAAGGACGGAGTCAGCAAAGCACGAACGGAACTGTGCAAATATGAAAAAACAGACAATTCTTGCTGAACAATTCAAACTTCCAACACTCCTCTCTATCTGACTACATCCTATGCGGCTCTTTCCCAATCTCTTGCTCCACTCTCCCTCTCTCTCCCGGCAGCTCGGGGAGGCAGAGTGACTTTGAAGTGCAGGAGGAGAGGGAGGGACTCTGGCTAATTAGTTGTCCTTATCCCAGCTGCAGAAATATGAGCGGATCACTGGCTCAGAAGGACCACAGAGGAGCTAGCAACTACTGCATGCTAACGAAGGCTGCTTATCAGAACATATCCTCAAAGGTTTACGGATACTTACTGTATGGTGTTATGTTGATAAACATTTATTCTGGGGAAGACACCCAGTTAGCGCGGCACAATATTTCACAATTAAATCAAAATTGCAATTTGAGTTGGTGCAAAGGCTGCAATTAATTTTAGATAATAGAATGTCCTCTGCAAAGAACAAAATATCCTTTATATCTTTTTATAGAAACAAATGTCCTGTAGCTTAGACCTTTAATGGGATGCTCAGAATATGTGCACTCAACAGAATTCTATTTTTGCAATTACAATACTCATAAAAATCACATTTATATTTTGTTTTCCGCAAATAATGCAGCCCTTCACCCGGTACATGACCGTCAAGTGCGACTGAGGAGTGAATAGTCAGTTTATTGTAACAGTTACAACTGAATAATCCCCTAAAGGCTCTGTTAGAACCCTATCAGATCTCTGTTTGGGATTTGACAACCCTGTAACTTTACTCTCCTCCACAGTGCAGGGACAAACTTCAGGGTCACCCCAGTCTTTCAGACACTAACTACTCCCTGAAGGCACATACCAGCTCACAGTGAAGTGTTGGCTCCCATCGCTCTTGTGCAAGTCTGCTAACACGCTGTCACATGTCCACAAGCCTTCTATCCGCTCATATATGACATTTTCTCCGGGTTTTTATTCCTACTCATATTCATCCACTGTTAGATTTCCAGCTAACAAGGAAAAACAATGAACTCGGCTTGATCTTTGAAGTAGTCAAAGTTCATCCCCCTGGTACAAACTCACTTAAAGTTTTCATGATCCAAGACAATGAAGTGTCTTTCTGGTGGGTGGTATCATAACCAATGGGGCTATAAATGAGTTGAGTCGTACTTATGGTGAGTTGAAGACACAGAGATTGGAAAGCAGCTGCTGTAAGTCACAATGAAAGTATTTTTAGGGCTTGTTTACCCATTAAGCCTAAGGTTTGAAGTTCAAAATTCAAGTTTATTTATATAGCACATTTAAAGACAACTTTAGCTGCCCAAAGTGCTTCACATAAAAGTCAACAAAAAACAAATATACAGATAATACAACACATAAGCTAAGAACATTAAAACTTCAAGATATCCTGTCTAGATAGTATTAAATGCCAGGGAGAAGAAGTGGGTTTTCAGTCTAGTCTTAAACTGCGTTAAAAACTGAGAGGATCTGACAGGCAGAGGGCGCTGTTCCATAGTCTGGGAGCTGCCGCAGAAAAGACTCTGGGTGGAGCACAGGGCTGCAATAACTCCCTCAAATAAAGAGAACCCATAGAGCGCAGACGTTTAAACACAATAACATTTTGAATTGTATCAGATATGAAATAGGAGCCAGTGCAGGTTCAATTCCTGTTTTCGGGCAATGCATTCTGTTGTTATGAGCTTGAGCAAAACAATTCTACAACAAAAAAGGACAGTAAAAGTAGATAAAAAAAGGATAATAAACTTTGAACAGTAATTTCACATACAGTAATTATGATGTCTTTAATCTTACATTTCAGTCATAACATTGTAACAGTCAAAGAAACGGCAACAGGAGAAACAATTCAACTCCATAAACTAGTTCTCTCTCTGTCAGGGAGAGTCTTTTTTCTGAGGTCATTGTTTGAGGGGATAGACACATGATAACTGGCACATACATACATCCATAAACAGTAGATGCACCGGCCCCGTCCTGCAGAATCACGGCTGCTCCTAATGGCACCGCGGGGACCCAGGGACATTAGCATATTAAAAGGTGACATTTGAGAGTAGAGCGCGGGCCGGTCAGTCTGACAGTATGACAGGTCGAAAAATAGACACAGGGACGACCAAGCCACATAATGGGACTATTTGAGGATGCTGGGATTGAATCAGAAAACACCTGTCCGGCCCAGGTAAAAGCCGTGGCACTGACAACTAATTACGTTGTTGGCAGTTGACAGCGGTCTGCCTCTCAAAGTTAGAATGATGACCTTAGCTGGAGTAGTGGAAATTCTATGAGGCATCTGAAGAGTGATTCTTGAGACGCCTACGATGGGAGTTTTGTCACATACTATTTTGATTGACTGAATTGAATGAGATTTGAATGTGCACTGCTTGCCACCATGGATGTTAAAAAGTTGAATTCTGTGGAACATTCCAAGCAATAGCATCTCCATGGTAGACCTGTCACGATAACACAGACGATAGACGATAAACGATAATGACACAATAACCCAAGAGCAGATCTAAACCACAAAAATGCTGATTATCATGAAAGGTCTACTCCATGGAGACAAGCAGGTGGCGCACTCTCCACCAGAAATGTTACATAATGCATAATCAATATTGCCTTAATTAACAATCCAAAAGTTGAGAAATTGAGTAACAGCTCCGGTGAAACTCCACTATGCCCATGTGGACCAAGCTGAGAGCGGAGTGACAGCAGCTAAGTTGGGTAATTGGTTCTGAAGTGCAGTTTCAGCAGAATCCTTGGTCCTGTCAGAGGCTGTCAGCGTTTGACATCTGTTCATTTTCCAGAACGCTCCGGAACACCTGGGTTAGGACATTATCCCGCCATCCCTTCTTTCTGTCACACGTCACACAGACGCAAGCCAGTCCGACGGGTCCAAACGCATCAGATTTTTGTCAGGGTTGAGTCGTCACACAAATGACCCGTATTTTCCCTGTGCAAATGCTGGAGAGGCTCCGTAAAGACGAGAGGGACTCCCAGAGTGAGGCAGCAGATTGTTCCATCTACTGCTATCATTGGCTAGAGTGAAACTATCAAGGAGCAAAAGATGAGCGCACATTTTTTGACTTGCTGCTCAGTTATGACAGAAATCACATCAAATTAGCAAAGAAATATTTTGGATTTGACAAATATTCCACATTAATTGGTTCTGTTTGAGAGGCAATCATTCTTAATGGTGTACGGCACTATTTGTTTTGTGTTTTTTGTTTTTTTTGTTTTGTTTTTTTCTGTATTTGAATACGAAGCCCATGAAAAGAAGAGTCCGGGTGCTCTCATTGGGCTCATGTTTACCTGGAATGTTTCATAGTATTGCAATAAACATATCCATCTTATATTTATTCAGTTACAGGTGTTTTTATTGCTCAAAAATATCTTGAAAAACATGCATCCATACTGTGAACGGGATCACCTCTCCAAAGATCTCATCTGTAACTAGATAGTGTGACCTGTTTGTCTGCATAAAGATACATACGTTTAATGCCATACTGTGGAACATTCCAAGCAGTAAATATCCTTAGAGAGAAGCAGTCAGCAGACTCTCCACCAGAAAAGTCACATTTAATCAAATACATTTGGTTCAGATATATACAGCATTACACTTACCTTCATTAGTACTGACTCGCTGAGCTTCTCTCGGTTAACAATCTTTATGGCGACTTTCTGGCACGTTACACAGTGGACCCCAAGTTTGACCAACCCTGCAAAGCACAGACACTTAATCAGAACCGATGTATGAATGTTTTTTCAGTATACGTGAACAGCAAAGCGGATTTAACTCCCCAATAGCCCATAGAAAGCAAAGGTTGACCACAGCATGTAAAATAGTGTGACCCTAAGTACACAAAGCTTGTAATGACCTGGCAAGAGTATCCAGTTCCTTAAGCAAAGTGGCCTCTGGGGTTTATTCGAGTCGTAAAAGAGGTAAGTTAAGTGCACCATTCCTGTTATTGATTGCCATAATGCACTAAACCTCCATAATGCAGTTGTGTTGAGTTGGCTAAAGCCAACAATAAAACGCAGTGTAAAAGATGGCCTTAGTTATAGGGGATCTTCCATAAATAAACAATATTACTTTTCAGACTTGTGTAGGTGTTCAGTTCTTCACACTAACTTCTTTGCTTTGTTCCGCACTGGCATTAGCAATCAAATCATCACTCACATATTGAGAATAACATGATTTGTAACACAGCCAAGTCACAAATAGAACAAGCACAAAAAGGACTGGGAAAATAATGCTACTGTGAAAACAACAAGTATTTTTCCAAGTGTCACTACGGTATATGCACACTGGTGTTCCAAACTGGTTGTGTATCGGACAAAGTGGAACAAATGCACTAAACCTACTCTGTGATTTCCCAAAAGGCTTCACGCTGGAGTAGACCTGATTTGCCACTAACATTTCAGAAGCGTAATAGCAAGCCAAATGCAAAACCATCTCAAGTATATTATGGGTATGCCTGTTGATTTCTGAAGCACCGTGATTCTGGTAGAGCAGAGAAGAGAGTAGAGCCAAGTTTGTCACTAAATAGCAGCAAGTAGAGAGTGTCCCAAAGCAAATCGGTTGGCAAAAATGAAATTTGCGTAGGTTTGGGATTTGCAATGCAGTCTTGAAAACAAGGCTTGTATTTGGCTGCCAAAAATTAAGATGACATACAGAAATGTCAGTTTGATTACTTTATTAAGAACACAGAATGTCCAAAAAAGTCTGGTCCATGTTGTTTGGAACTTGAGTGAATCTCCCTTTTTTATTTTTTTTTATTTTAGCAAATTGTTACACAGTGTACACAGTTTTTGTTTTTGTATCTAAATAAGAGGTTTTCAAACTTCACATCAGCTAAGAAAAAGATTTGTCTTTTTTAGCAACACCAGATCTAAACCAGGACTATAACTGGACTATTCAAGGACCAAATCAGGTCTAATGAAATCAGGTCGCCAGGACTAACATTTCTGCAGTTGTAACCAAGACCTTACCCAAAGGAGAATCAAACAGACTAACACAAGAGCTTATTTTACTTTAATAGGCCAAATCAGGTCTAATGAAATCAGGTCGCCAGGACTAACATTTCTGCAGTTGTAACCAAGACCTTACCCAAAGGAGAATCAAACAGACTAACACAAGAGCTTATTTTACTTTAATAGGCTCTTTTTCCAGACAAAGGTTTAGTTTGTTTTCATACCTGATAGTTTCGACTACTCACTAGGTCTTCCACTGTTTGAGAAATAGTGCTCTGAATTTTTGGATTTTCTCTGCCAACATTGGATGCTTTTGTTTTCTTGAGCAAGACACCTCAACTGTAAAAGTGTGCTGAGAATTATTATGTAATTGTGTCATCTTTCAGTCTGTATATATAAATGGACATAGCTAACCCGCTAGCCGCCACATTCCAAATAAGAAGTGAGCATGGGCACGCTACCGCTCCATTTTACTTTCTAAAATGTTCTTTTTTTATTTTCTAAAATGTTTTTTTACTTTCTCTCTCTGTACCTGCTGCTGTCAGGCTCGTCGTTTTGGTCTTAAAATGTTCATATTAACCTGCTCTACATAATGACGGGCTTTTATTTCGCTATTTTGTTTGTTAAATCAAGATATGAAAAGACAAATCAGGCGCCTTCTTTCCCCGAGGTCGCTAGTGTTACCAACAAGTTTGGTTGACAGCGTTGCTAAGCTGTCAACTGCTAAACCAGCGGTGCAGACGGGAAGGGCCGTTACCTTCAACAGCCTCGCTCCAGATTGGCTCTTTGGTTGCTATGATACTCGTAGTCGTAATTCCAAACATAGAACTCGGCTCCAAATTCGCCCCCATAACTGCTCTAGCCTCAATGAGCTTCATTTGACTGGAGCCGAACGCTGTGGGTGACGTCACAGTCATTTAGTCCACTTCTTTATACAGTCTATGGTCTGTACTTTACGTTTTAGACAAATGCATCATTATTATTTGAAAAACACAGTATTTAATATATTTGCCTTGTCTAAGCCAACAATTTCTCGCAGTGTACATCAGCAAAACTTTACAGCTAAGGGCATTGTACAAAATATGTGGGCTTAGCTGTCTTACTGTCACTAGCAGACTATATTTATACCAGCTAAGCACAGTTTTTTGCTTCACCCAATCCCCCCAAGAATTCACTTTATTTGTTGCTTACTCATGCGAGCACACAAAATTAGCAGCCACCAGTGAAAAAGAAGAGTGGTGAATAAAGTGTATGAAAGATGAAATGGAAAGATGTGATTAGAAATTGTGTGAATATTCAAAAATAATTAAACTATAATGGAGTCAGGAGTTGGTTTTGGAATTCAGAGACCACTGGTGCCAGGGGCGAGGACAGATGGAGAGGAGGAGGCAAAAGGAAAAGTATGGAAAGGAGAATTACTATGAGACCTATATTGCCATAAATAGGTTGGCAGGAAGTTCAAGCTGCAAAGATGTTGACGAAATGTTGATGAAAACAGGACCGGGAGGGGGAACATTCCATTAGCCCAGTGATGATAATCATATGTTAATAGCTGCTATAGAGAAGCTCATAAGTCAGCATAAAGACATTAAGGAAATATCCGCCTACAAACACATAAAAAGTTAACCGGATTATTTGGCTCACAATCCATCTTTTTCCAAAAATCGCTTCAGTGGGTGCATTAGCAAAAGTCTGCAGCGCACCCGGAAACACATTAGGATTATACAGCCATTTTGAGCCAAGATGGAAAGAAACTTCTACAAGGCGCTGAAGACAAAGATATGAGCCTATTTTCAACGTGCATAAAAGTATCATAATAATAGCAGAGTGAAATGGGCGCTCATGACCACAGCCTCACCTGGGTCATTACTTTATTCATGCGGGTGGAAACTAATCAGAGGGTGCAACAAGATTAATCCAAGCTAACTCTCAAAGCAGCTCTAAAATATATTGTTGTTACTTAACCTATAAAACAGTATCCAAGAATATATGCTACATAAAGGTCTTAAACCCATAGGGAAGAAGTTTAATCAGTTACATCGAGTAGTCGTTAGAATTTGCAGCGTATTTATTACAGTCTCGAGAAACATGGAAGTTCAAGTTAGATCCTGGTATGAATGTAAAAGATTTTAGCAACAAAGTCGAACTCTCATAAAGGGTAACAAACTACAACTAATTCAACCACTACACCATGTTTCAGTATTGCAATATTGTGAGTAATCCCTGCTCTCTATACCATGAACAGGTTGGGGTCACATTCTAGGTTTGATGATGTCATTGTTTCAGACGGCGAGAAGGGGCCAATATTGCTCTATGGGAAATTTAATGTTTTTAAAAGAAATATCCAAACTCAAAATCTACAAAAGTTGAACCTTATTATTTGTTATTGGCTTACCATATACATCTTATGGCTTAAAAGCAAAAGAAAAATTCAATTCTGTAAACCTGGACAAAAGTTTTCGCTGCTCATCCAAGCCGCTTCTTCAGTTCTGGTCAGATCGCTGATGGACACTGCCTTATATTTATCTGAAGGGAGGAGCTAACTACACTGAAACTAACACACCTATTTGTATACAGTTTTTGCTTATTTGTTTTTGTTTGTTAGCTAGGTCTATTGAACTACAGTAAGTGATATTTGCATAATCAATTCAGGCCCCTAATGGGTGCTTTCACACCTATTAGCATACTGGCTATCACTATTGTTTTCCTTGTTTTGATTTAGGTCTGAGAATGGAGTCATAAATAGGAGATAAATAATGTCTAAGCCCCCCATTCCCTAAAGATGGATTGTCGTTCCTAACAAAAATGTCCTCTTTAACTCCCCTCTCAAACTGTTTCTTTTCTTTGGCTAAGATCTGTACCTCACTATCTTCAAAGGAGTGGTTAGTAGTTTCGAGATGGTTTAAAGTCATTTCAACTGACAACAATCACAGTTTTGGGATTCAATATGGCACCACTTTGAAGCTACAGTGAAAAAAATGTAAAAATGAAACGTATGTGAAATATAACAAGTGGTTCACAAAATGCAAAAAAAAAAGAACAAAGCATTGAAGAGCATAACGTGCCAACCCCGCCCCCGTTTCTAAACTTAAGTTGGACCCCCTGGAAACTGGAGTGCTGGTTCACTGCCTCATGAAGTACTTGAGTTTTGTAATGAGCTTTTTTTTCACTCCTCTGTCACTTTGGAACTTACTAAACTTCTGACATCTGTCCTCCACAAGTGTAATGGCTGCTTTGGTTCAGTCACCCAGGCCCCACCGCTCTCAACTTCACGACAGAGCAGCGTCAAGAAACCAAATTTTAAATGGGAAGGGTGAAGTTGAGGTTCAGTCTTTTAAACTATAACGTTTCAGCAGTGGTGGAACGTAACAAAGTAAAGTTAAAGTTGTAGTAAAGTTGTAAACTATTGTACAAATTTTAGGTATCTGTACTTTATTACAAGTACATTTTAAAGTGGATGCTTTTTACTTGTACTTCACTACATTTGAGAGCAGGTATCTGTACTTTCTACTCCACTATATTTTTGAACAGGACTGAAAAGTAAAAGTTTTTATTTTTTTATTTATTTTGTTTATTACAGTTTGAGACCTGCTGAAAAGGCTGAGGGGTTTATTTTTGACATGTTCATAGTTTGAGCAAACAAAAATATACAAATAAAAACTACCAATTCAGTTGTTTGTACTGAACAAAATTCAGCACAAATCTTTATCGAAAACAGTTAATTTGAAGCTTTATAAAATCCGAAAGACTTTTTACTCTTTCAGTACATTTTTAAACATTTTAATTTTAACTTTAATACTTTTACTTTATTATGTCCCACCACTGCTGATATGTTTTAGTTATGATATGTTATTTTTTCATGTGATACTTTTACTTTTTTTTTTTTTTTTTTTGCTCCAGTAACTGTACTTTTACTTAAGTAACAAAATTGAGTACTTCTTCCACCACATCATATCAATGTGGTTTAGGGCTGTACTCAAAATATCAATACAGCAAAATATCGTGACAGACTTCTTGGCAATACACATATCGATACAGAGAGCTTATTGGGACACTTATAAACATAAATTCATTATAAATTGCTGAATTATACATTTAACTACCTGCTGACTGCTGCATTAAGGCTTAATCTGCTGGGCTGAAAAGGTCACTTATTCAAAGGACAATTGCATTCCGATATAAAGGGCACTGTGAATGTGAAATTCCAATGCATTTTGGCATTGTACGCAACCAAAACATCGATTTAGTGAACTTTTAACACCAGTTTTAAGGGATGTCCACGTATCAGGACACGTATCCTATCAAGGTCCTCGTATTATGTTTATGTTGAGAGCGAGATTCGAACCGCCAACCTTCAGATCAGTGGACGAACACTATCAACTGAGCTACTGTCGCTCTTATGTACCGAGATATGTACTGTATCATGAGGTACTTGGCAATCCACAGCCCTTGTGCGGTTATTCGTATCAAGGTAATTCTCAGCTCTGTATTCAAATATTCAAGTTCAAAAGTAAATGCTCTATCAATAAACACTTGAGCAGAACATTTGTACGTGGCGTCGCAGAACCAGGTTTCAATTTTTTTTTTTTTTCACTTTGACTTTTGATTATATGGTAATTTCATAATAAATATTGGACCATTTAAGATAAGAAAATCATTTATTGGTTCCACAGTGGAGAAAACACAGCAGGAGAATGAGAACATGCAATCAAAACCACTATGTATGACTATGTATCGTGTTATCTTTATTGTATTTGTTTTTTGTTGACTTTTTATGTGACGCACTTTGGGCAACTGAAGGCGTTTTTAAATGTGCAATATAAATAATACTGAATTGAATTAGACAATAGACCTCAAATTTATAGTGACAAGGGAACTGAACTCCTTATCAATACAAATTAGCTTATTAACAAACGTAATTTTATCAGTCCCCATCTCTTTTGAATATCATTGGCCTAGATTGCTGAGATGTAATCTTGACGTCTGGCAATATTACATCTATAACAGAACACCCAAATTTCTACAAAATACAGGTATGTGAAGAGGAAAATAAAAGTAAAACCACGTTAGCTGTATCTGTTCGCAGTTCAGAGTGAAGGCTTGGTATAGCACATTATTTACATGTATTGATCTGGGGCAGTTCCCAGTGGGGCCTTAGGGACCGTTTATGTTCTTGAAAACATTTAGCCTAACCGCACTGCCTGGTAAAGCTCTCACACTGAGAATCTGGTCCTCCTTTGGTTACGAGTGATTTTAGGCTTTCCTGCTGCATGCCGATGAGCCTTTGATTCATCACAAGGCGCTGCTGGGACGAGAGGAGACAAGAAGGTACGCTCCAAGATCAAGCCAAAATTTCCCTCGTCTATCGATCTGCGACACTAAGCCTTTAATTCTCCAGCTAAACAAGAACCTCTTATAATATGCGTTGCAGCTTCCAAACAAAAACCGTCGCTGTCCATGTTGTGTTTTTGGATGCAACTATCCGAGGAACGTGTTGAAGGATGGGAAAAATCAAGGCATGCAAGCTCCTCACTAACTTTTAAGCATGATCTTCCAGAAGCCCTAAGATGACACCGGCAGATGGTAGTAGCTTATGCTGGCTTAGCTTTCACTCCCTGAGGCACTGACTCTGAGATGCTAGTTGCCCTTAGGCACAGATCTCCGAGCGTCTTGCCATTTGTGCTCCTCAAACTGTACGCACTCCAAGACAGCATCATCACCACGGCAACGCAAACACACCAGGAATCCACTCAAGAGGTTTCAAGGTTTAGGAATCAATTTCAACACGGTTCCAGCAATGGTGACGCTTAGTGAAGAGAAGTGCAAACAGATAAAAAACATTAACGCAGTAACTATAATATAATTAAACACAATAAAGACACAGAAAGCAAATACATTTCAATAATAATGGATGTATTACACAAATCGCCCTTTTTAGGCTAACACCTTCCAATGTTTCTTCATCTAACTGTGGATTATGTTTTAGTGCACACATGTCTTTTGTTTATTCCTTTATTCTGAGGAATCAATTCTCCGCCCAATCAAGTACTGACCAATAAACGATCACTTTATGTGTAGTCTCTCTTTCACTTAAAAGTTTGAAGAATTGTGAGTCTGACTCTAACACATCAGGTTCTTGGTCACACTCATGGTCATGGTCATCACTCAAAGCACTTTACATCAAGGAACCACTCACCCATTCACACACACATTCAAACACTAGTGTACGCAAACACTGGGGGCGAGAAGGGTTACGTTTTTTGCCCAAGGACACAACGACAGCATTCATTTGTTCGCACCACCAACCTGTGCGGGATTTAAATTGCCAACCTTTGGATCAGTGGGCAAACACTCTACCAAGTGAGCTACTGTCTTCTGTTATTTGTTTTGCATGCTTGAGTATTTTCTTAATTTTCCATATTTCCATAAAACCTAAATAACCTTAAAAATCCTCTAGCTAAGGTAGTCTTGATGACGCCAGCTCAAGATCTGAAGATGGGTCCCCAGACACTGTGGCGCCCACTGCTCCTGACAGGTTGCCCCAGCAGGACTGAAGGATAGGTCAAATGCAGAGGACCAATTTCCCTACGGAGACAATTAAATGTAACTTAACTTTAACCTTAATTCATTCCGTTTCAGTCTCCCATCAAATAATAATATATCTCTAAAATGGTAGAACACTGAGTCATACGCAGTCAGGGTAAGTCAAAGATCAAACAGTACGGAGACAATTAAATGTAACTTAACTTTAACCTTAATTCATTCCGTTTCAGTCTCCCATCAAATAATAATATATCTCTAAAATTCTCTAAAATGGTAGAACACTGAGTCAGGGTAAGTCAAAGATCAAACACTTTTCACTCTCCTGAACTCACATCCGTTCCAGTGCTTCCTGTTTTTTTCTTTTTTTTGCATCTGCTCTGAGCTGTGACGCTCATCGAGTCGGCCCCAATTCCCTTTGCACCTCCTCTGAAGCCTGTACCAGCCCAGATCCCAGATACAGAGACAGGGCCAGACCAGCAGCGCAACTTCACGGTAAGAACACTTCCACCCTGGAGTGCTGCAGTGAGAGGGGAGCACGCTGACGCACGCATACTCAAAATGTTTACTCCTGCCTGCATGAATGTAGATGTGCACTCAGGGCTCACTCATCACTTTGAACAATATATATAGAATAATAACGCTTAGAAAACCCTGGAGCTGGTGTGAAGGAGGTTCAGATTTTTACAGTGTGCTTTGAATTGTAATCACGTAGAGGCACGGTTCCTGAACACTGCTTGTTTGGATACAGAACAGTGTTACCGTGTCAGTTTTTAGTCAAATTTATCACATTTGAGTCCGTCATAATGATTATCACTACAATGTGTTTTAAATGTATTTATTGATTACTCTTTGTGTGCGCCGCGTGAGTAATTTTGAGTGGCCTTGTGGATCAATAAAGCTCGTCTAAGTCTACATTTTGAAATAATTAAAAATGTATTGGATTCCACATAAACAATAATATTATGACAACAGGTAGGAAGAGTCTGAGTGCTCTCATTGGGCTCTCCCAGTATAAATAAAGATAAATGAAATACATAAAGTGGTCAACACCACATTTTACCAAAAGATAGAAAGAGATCATGAAAAGCATGTTAGATTTAGGAAGTTGCAATTATATTATATTATACT
>KN483606.1:12608-24337 GCA_000787095.1 Periophthalmodon schlosseri | reverse complement strand
ATTATTATTATTGTTATTGTTGTTGTTTATATTATTATTCGGTGGTTTATGAGTGGAGCCAAATGTTTTTTTTTTTGTTTTTTTTTATCTTTTTGATCTCCTGTAAAGTCCCCTTTTGTTTGTATTCATATGTCCTCAACAATGAGAACACCCAGTAAAGAGTTTTTAACTGCATTTGGATCATTAGAGCATTTTAAATGTAATGTTTGGAGCTTACACAAGTAATTTAAAGTGGTTACTTTGTTACTTTGTTACTCAAAGTTATATTTCGATTGGTTCATGCATTTTTGAGTAATCCCGAATTGTCCTGCATTGTAGACTAGTACTAGTACTCGGAAAATGTCTACTCTCACCCACCCCCTCTCCCCTCCTCAGGTCTCTTACTTACATGCAGTGCAAAATGAAAGTCCACTGCTTGCTACAGTGAAATGAAATAGGTCTGTTTCTTTTATTACAGGCATAGTATGTATCTTTTTTGTCAAATAATAGACTAAAATAAAAGCATGTTTTTGTCTTTATGGATGTTTTTTTTGTTTTTTTTTTATTGCGCTGAAAAAAACAAAAAACAAAAAAACATGCATCTTTTCTCTGAGCGGGCTTCATCTCCACAAAAATGTTGTTCCTACAAGAACATTCTGTAAGTATGGTTTTAACATTCTATTTCCAAGGAATCATGTAATCAACTTTCAACCTCCAGAAAGTTTCATACTGTCACCGTTTTAGATCAGTATTGCAAAATGTAAATGGAAAATGTAAATTGCTTTTGGCAGTTTTTGGAGGAAAGTTGGAATAAAGGTTGAAAAACATTATGTTAATATAAATGTTAATAAATGTTAATATAACTAAATTAAAGCAGAACTAAGTAACATTTTTTACCTCATTAAACGTCCTTGTAAGTCCCTGTGATGGTTAAATATGTATTTTGGGGTGTTTGAAGCGTCCTTCGCCTCCCTCTGGAGTCTCTGTGTGAAAAACCAGCCGTGCAATATGGCTGACATAACCAAAAGAGAATTCTCCTTGGAAACCCTGGCTCTTTTTTATTATGGCGATGTTATATGTTTTTGTATGTAATTATGCTACTTTATTTCAATAAAAAGTAAAAAAAGAAAATAAGAAAGGAAATAAAGCGCTTTTGAATCTATTCCCTGACAGTGACTCATAATGGAGGGGAAGTTCCGAAATTCCGAAGTATGGTTTTAACTTTCTATTTTCAAGGAATCACGCAGCTGATTTTACACCTCCAGAAAGATGCATACTGTCACTTTAAGCCGTTTACATCAATATCAAAGTCATGACCTATGTATGTTATAGTTTAATACTATTGGCCCCAAAAAGCATTTTACGTTAGGGCAGCAAAATTAATTGTTGAATCAAAATTGTAATTTGAAAGGCTGTCATTTTTGAAGAACCATAATTTATTCCACAAACAACAATATCGCCTGTCTTAATCTGCACAACACCTTCTAACCATATAGTTTAGATGTATAATATGTAAACTTTATGTGATCTTTAGTCTGTCCTGTGAGGAGCTCTGTCAGATTCACCTCTAAGATGTGGAGACATTGGTGTTTCAGTCTGTAAACATTATAATGTCATTTGTGAAACGATGAACTGTGTTCTTAATAAAGACTGAATTTGAACTGAATCTTATTATTAAAACAAATATTGCAAATCTAATCGAAAAGTCCACAGTGAGGAGTCCGTCTCTTAGTCCTCCACCACACTGCTTCGGCCCGTGACCCGGAAAGCCTCTGAAATCAGTTCAGACCTCCAGCTCTCACTCACTCACACTCCCCATGTGCTCTCCGGCCCCAGGCATTGCTTATCGACTGTCAGGCAACGTGCTACTAAAGCTTAATCCTATATGGCTACTAGTGTTTTAAAGTGAGGAGCTTGTCAGGCAGGGCTAGACTCCTGGCTGCTAACAATCCATATCACATTTATCAGCTTAAAGGAATTAACCAATCGGATAAGTGACAGTTGGCTAACAGTTGGTTAACGCCAGCACAATTACAACTAAACCTTTAATGCCTTTAATAAAAATGCATTAGTCTTAATTACAGCTTTTTCCAGATGCTCAAAGTTCCTTTACAGTTTTGTGCAGTATTCATTCACTCCACTCTCGATGGTGGTAAGTTACTACTGTAGCCACAGCTGCCCTGGGGCAGACTGACAGAAGTGAGGCTGCCAATCTGCACCACCGGCCCCTCCAACCACCACCAACACTTACACACACAGCACTTTCATACAAGGCAAGGTGGGTGAAATGTCTTGCCTAAGAACACAAAATCAGCTTTTACCACTGCTGCCCCAGTGTAGCACATAATATTCCCACAGTCTCCCATCTCAGTACTAACCAGGGACAGCCCTGCTTAGCTTCTGAGATCTGTTGAGATCACGCTTTGACAAGGAAGTTTGGCCTTTAGCTGTCATATACTGAGGACATATCATATCATACAGAGCCTTTTTGGGTTTATTACAACACGGTTTTAGTCGGAAGATCTGGCAACCCAAAGTGAGGAGTTCATTCTGCTTTCTGAATGAATAACTAGCATGAGAACCACAGCACAAAATGTTAGGGGGCTAGTTGTTAGCAATGTGTGTAAGAAATGAACTGCCCCTAAACCGTAAAAATCAGATACAGGACCTTTTTAAAGAGGGGGTATTTTACTTCTATGGGGTAACTTAACTGCTAACACATAATATATTTAGATCTCCATGTTACCTTTTATTGTTCTGAAAACAACATATTTACATTTTTGTAAATATGTTGTGTCACTTTCGTTTTTGATGCTCTGAGTCCCCCCTCAGTTTGCTCCCCAGGCAAAGTCACTGCCCCTTCACAGCGGCATCACAACACAATCAGAGTGCATCCCGCTCATGAAGCTACTGCACATCACATCAGGTTTGTGACGTTGTAGTGTAAAGTTTTGTATCATACTTTTGTATATTTATGGAGAATAGTCATGTGGGAGCATGGGAGACTTGTGGGCTGAGTATGGGACAGAATTTTACAGCTAACTGCAAGGAGGATTTGAATAGAGCCTGGAAGAGCTCGCTAAATTCTACATCTAAAACTTCGTCAGGCAGGTTTTTAAGAGGGAACAATGTTATAGCATGGTAGAAAGCTCAAAAAAATGTATTTTGCATAATACCCCTTTTTACTAATTATGGACAATATACAAATGTAATATTGCTTACTTTCTTACAAATGTGCAAAACGTTCAGTTTTCCATGCAGCAGTGGCCATATATCACACTAAGGGAAGATAACAGCTATGTTCTGGTCATTATGGTTAAGGCCACATTTCTTATCTGTTGCCCTTCTCATCTCAGGAATGTGTGACCCCCCCACTCCGGGAGGGTTATAAAACACTCACCTTGTTCGACTTTGCTTTAAATTTCTTAATGTGTAACCCTCACTCTGTAACCTCCACTCTGGTATAAAACACTGGAACAATCTCACCCTGTTAGACTCTGCTTCCTGCCTAAGACACTACTCACTAGACTTTGCCTTGAATTTTGCTTGACGCTGCCTTTACCCCAACTGTATTGCTGTAACTGATCTACAGAACGATCCCCGTGCCTCTGTGTCTGTTCTTCATGCAACAGAACAGAAACCGACACTAACTTGCAAACTAATGTACCATAGTGGATACAGAATAATACACGTATTGGGGCTGCACCCGATTGTATTTCTGTATTTCTCATGTCATCATTTACGACTCTAAAAATCAGGTACAGTGCCATCAATAGTCTAGCTAGCCTAACTTTAGGAATGGTAGTAAATGAAATTAGATCATAATAAAACTTTTTTGCCTCACCAAAACATTGAATTTGCAGTTTTTTTAATTGTATGAACTTAACTTTTCACTCTGCTTCAAACTCTGAGCCCGTCGCAGGTGGAAGGGTGTATTGATGTTATTTAAATGATCGCCTGAACCCTGTTTTATGCTTTAGTGCTTCAGAGAAGAGAGAAGCCAGAGCTGCGGCGCATTATTCAACAGTGGCGGCCATATTGAGTGTGACTTTGATTTCCCATTCATTTTAGCCGCGGTCGACAGCCGGAGGTGATCAGTGGATAGTCTTTTACTGTTCAGCACATTCAGGAAACCGCTTTATCGAGCTCCAGTCAGGAAAACCATTTGAACTTTACCAGTGGGGATAGGAACTAATGTTTTTGAAAAAGGGGAGATTTTAATATGAGTGAATACAGCGCTGGGTCTGTTCACAGAGTCATGCTGATTCAAAAGAAACAACTTTAACATTTCAGCAAAGAGAGGCTTAAAGGTAATAGCTGTATCTCCTGCTGGTTAAAAAAAGTGAATTACAATCACAACTGAAGCTGGGATGCCATTATCTGAGGACACAGCATATCATAGATAGCCCTGGGTTTATTACAAACTGGTTTTAGTCATATGAGGAGCTCATTCTGCTACACCATAGCAGAATGAGAATGAGCACTGTTCTTATTCATTCACTCCATACTTGGTAGTGGTAAGCTACTATTGTAGCCAAGGCTGTCCTGGGCCAGACTGACAGAAGCGAAGCTACGAATCTGTGCCATCGGCCCCTCTGACCACCACCAATCACGTACACACCACTTTCATATGGTGACATTTCTCTGATTACTCACATCAGATTTTGCAGTTTGCATGTCATTTAAGTAATCTTAAAGGGCCAGAAATCAGATGATAATCACATTTTGGTGTCATTTATAGTTGGATTTTGAGTGATTCGTACATGTTTGAGCAATCCTGTAAGTCCCGAGTTAGATCACTATTGTATTGTAAATGATGAAAATGTTAAAAATGCACCCTGTAACTTTTCTGGTGGGGGTTTCACTGCTTGTTTCCATTGAGATGTAGTTGCTTTGTCTAGAATAGCATTATACTAACAGAGATTTTTACTGTATTTTGCTTTTATTCAATTTCAGGCGCTTTTATTGTCTTGAAAGACATGCATTCTTACTATGAGTAGTCTCGCCTTCACAGTTCTGACCTGTAAGCTGGCCTGGGGGTATCATCTCCATGGATATAGATAAGTTTAATGCCATAGTGTGGAACATGCCAGGCAAAGCAACAACGTCTCCATGGACAAAAGCAGGTAGCAAATCCTGCCCCATCAAAAATGTTGCATGTTGCATTTTTAAATAACCATCTTTGTAACTAAACACCAGAAAACAACAGCATTTTTGAAACAAGCTTTATTCTGTCTTAATCACAGTTTAATCTCAATGTCATCTTTTTTAAAAATGCCCTCTCTGTTTAAACAGTCTGTTCCTTTCACTGTCTCTCCATCGTCGCCATGTTGGGGATTTTAATTATGCACTAAGTGGCTGCTGAGATATTATTGTCTGATTTTGTGCATTATTTATTGAACCCAGACTGAAAACGTTTCCACTTTTCGGGTGTGGGGAGTGACACTTCATTCTCAGGAGGTTAGCAGCGCTGAAGGAGTTCCCAAAGGATCCAGGCTTAACACAACAGATCTGGATGGCTGTTTGAGTAGATAACACTGGGGTTGGAAGTAATTAGTTTCATGATCTGCGGTTGTCCAAGGAAAGGCACAGTCTGTTAGTCAATATTGTACACATTTGTAATTTGATTCCATATGCAGCATTTTTAATTACTGTGTATGCAAAACATAGCTATTAGTCATAATAAACAAAAAAAAACAGCTTTTCTAGGGCCTTTAAAAGTTCCAAAACGTGGTCCGTTAGCCATGGCTCCTACTTCTTTCTGGCTCTCACTAACTCTTCTGCACATTGTGATTGTTCACATCCATGCTTTATAAGTATGTTTGAGGCCCATGCACATATATAAGTATACGCACAATACAGAGATGGACACAGGCATTATCAATAAAAAAATAAAAAAAAAATCTAACTTGATGTAGATGGTTGACGCCCAAGACTGTACAGTTTCACTCTAAAGCACAGACTGTACAAAGAAGTGGACTAAGTGAGTATGACGTCACCCTTAGCGTTCGGCTCCAGTCAAATGAAGCTCATTGAGGCTAGAGCAGATATTGGAGTGAATTTGGAGTCAAGCTGCATGTTAGGAATTCCGACCGCGAGTATAATAGCAACCAAAGAGCCAATCCGGAGCAAGGCTGCTGAAGGTAACGCCCCATTGGCTTAGCAGGGAGCAGGCACTTAGCAATGCTGTCAATCAAACCTGTTGCTAATGCTAGTGAGCGCGACCTCGGGGAAAGAAAGCGCCTGATGGGTGGGTTAATACGAACATTTTAAGACTAAAATGACGAGGCTCACTGCAGCAGTTACAGAGAGAGGGGTGACAATTTTTCAAAGTGAAATGGAGCCAGAGTGGATGGAGCCGGAAGCGCCCCATGAGCACTTCCTGTTTGGAACGTGCATTACCTACGTCCATTTATATATACAGTCTGTGCTCTAAGACAGGATTTCCGATGGGCCTGACTAACAAGTGGATAAGCCAACATGGTGGATTATGAGTAAAAACAAAAGAAAAATAACAGAGGATTGATAAACAGTACAAATTTCTGAAAGAAGTTACATATTTTGTTCTGAAAGTTACGAGAATATTCAAAAGATGTCTTCCACCTTTGAGAGACGTGCTACGAATAAGCGGCTGTGATTGGATCATCCTAAAATTGGATAATTGTCTGATGCTCTCTGTGGTCTGGTTTCAGAGGTTATTGCAATCAAAATGAAAGTAGGAAGGACTGGAGAGCCTGCCAGTCAGTTGTGTTTTTGTTGATCTCTTTTTTTCCTCCAAAAAATGCTGTTCTAAGAGGGTAAAAAAGCTAAAACAAAGATTGGCTACTCAAGATTTAATTTAAGTACTTTTTCAAATTCCTGTTTTTTTTTTTCGGATAGTCATTTACCACTAGTTGGGTTTGATGGATTTGTTGTTGCCTTTGTTCTGTCCACCTCAAAAACAATCTTGCTTCTCACCAATTCTCACAGAGTACACCGACAATACTCATTCCTCACAACTGACAGTGGTTTTGCACAGCAGTTTCCATAGCAACTCAAAGCTTTTTAGAGACAATGGGAAGAACAGCTCTGCGACTAATGGATAATTTGATTAAAGACCTCGTATGAAGTCTCAGTTGACATTTGAGACAGATTTAAAGTGTTCCCATATTGGTGTGATTATAGAAGTAGTGCCATCTGTGGCTGCCAATGTACTTTTCATAACTTAAAGGGCACATGTATAAAGGAGTTGTCTGCTGCTAACACACAACGTATTTATATCACCATAGGGCCCCAGGGAGGTTGATAAAAAACTCATACATGCACGTATGACATCTAAAACTTCTTCAAGCACATTTTTGATGTTTGTAAGATAGTGGGAAAAAAAAAAATCGATTTTGCATAATACCTCCTCTTTAAAGAACACATAGTATGCAGTCTTCTTTTTTGAACACAATTTGACTGCAGAATGAGTCCGATGATGGTTTTTAAGGGTTTAAAAACTGTCCAATGGCCAAAACTTTTTTTTGCGTTCTCAGAAAGGACAACTCTGGATAAATAGATTAATGAAACAAGCGTGAATCAAGCAAAATACACATCTAGGTATGTTTTTGATGAGGGGGCAAGATCATAACATGTTTTCCATAATATATGTTTTATAAAGCTTTTAAAGCTTTATAAAGCTTTATATCAACCAATCTAACTGCAAAAGCTTACTTCGTTACTCCACTGAAAGAACAAAGTTACTGGATTTGTGTAAAAATAATATGGAAAGCAGTTGCTTGCAACAAAATGATGTTTAAGCTTTGGAACTTATTCAGTACCCTCTACACATATTCTTTTCACATCACAAACATAACTTTTTCATGTTCATGAAATGAGACCAAATCATGTTAAATTTATACTTAATCATGAAAATGAACCTTTTTATGGGGTTTTTATTATATATTTCAGTCTACAAAATTACATCTATGCCTACATTTAATATCAAATGTCCTTAAAAAGTTTTAAAATTAAATAAATACACAATAACAGTCTTGAGTTTTCCACAGTCCTGCATTGCCTAAAATGAATCAAACACACAGAACAAGAGGCACAGGTACAGGGACAGCCTGTTGGATATGGACCGTGTGAAGATTTATGAAGAAGCTCTAGTCTCTGCCTGTGGAGAGAGGAATACCACATGATTACCATACGGTTATCTACTTTGTGTTGCACACGTCTAAATACAGCACTTATGCTTTTACTATGTAATACAATAATGGACCAGTTCAGAATCACGGAGATACAGTTCTATCTGCAAATGGATGTGCATTAGTCCTGGACACATCTGCAGGCTGCCCGTCCATGGGGTGGATCTCTCCTTCACTGTGGTTCTCCTCGAGGTTTCTCTTTTTCCCACTTTTTTTTTATTTTCTTTGCCAAGAAGGAGGGTCTAAGGACAAGGGATGTTCTGGGACAGTTATCCATTTTCTTGTTTTCTGTTGATTAATTTGCTTGTCTGTTACTGACCAATGTCTGTTTCATTGTTGATGTTCTAACTTTCTGTTGATTTAATCAATTATCATGTTTAGTCCTAAGAGGCAACTGCTGTTGTGATTTTGGGCTTTGCAAAAATAAACTGAACTGAATTGAGTGAACAATACAGAAAAGAGTACTCACCAAGTGATTTTCTTCAACTTTCTCAGAGGGCGCTAGGTAAAAGGTAGGGTATCAGTCCTCAGTCCATCATGTACAAAGTCCTCCCACTGCCACACCCCCTGTAGATACAAGTGATGATACATTTTCACTAAGGAGTACACTATATATAGTATACTATATAAAAAGACACATAAGCTTTTTTCTCTCACTGTCTGACATGAAATCAGTCTAACCTTATCCTGTTTTAGGTCAACTAGGGTTACTTCAATAAATAAATCAAATAAATAAATAAATAAAAATAATAAAACAGAATAATGAGAGAAGATTTTTTTTGACATACATTTCATTAGTATCTGGTACCTCTGCCTTTAAACTGTAGGACTTGGGTCAAATGTTTTGGATATCCTTCCACAAGCTTTTCACAATAGTCAAGAGAATGGGCCAAAATTCCTGCCAAGTTTGTAAGCCGCCTTGCTCGCACATGCCTTTTCAGGTCTGCCCATACATTTTCAACAGGATTTAGATCAGGGCTTTGTGATGGCCACTCCAAAACATTGACCTTGTTATCCTTAAGTCACTTTGTAACCAGTTTGGCAGTATGCTTCAGGTCATTGTCCATTTGGAAGACACATAATGTTCTTTCCTCATGATGTCAGTGTAATCCCACAGTCATCCAGGTCTGATCCATAGTAAAAGAAAATTAAAATCTGTCAACTGGACAAAAAGTTGTAGAAGTGAAGACATTTCGTTGCTCATCCAAGCGCCTATTGTTTATGTTTGTAAACAGAAACTGTAAACAATTGGTGTGTTAGTTTCAGTATAGTTAGCTCCTCCCTTCAGATAGATATAAGGCGGCGTCCACCAGTGATCTGACCAGAACTGAAGAAGCGGCTTGGATGAGCAGCGAAACTTCTTCACTCCTACAACTTTCTGTCCAGTTGACAGATTTGAATTTTCTTTTACAGCCTTTTCTCATGATGTCATCCATTTTTGTGAAGTGCACCAGTCCCTCCTGGGCAAAACAACAACACAACATGATGCTGACACCCCTGTATTTCACAGTTGTGATGGTCTCAGTCTTGGAAGCTTCCCCCTTTTTCCTCCAAATGCAACAATGCTCATTATGGCCAAACAGTTCAATTTTTGTTTTGTCAGACCACAGGACATGTCTCCAAAAATTAAGGTCTTTATCCCTGTGTGCATTTGCAAACTGTAGTTTGCAAATGCACACAGGGTCTGTCTTTTGTATATTTCTTTTGGAGTAATGGCTTCTTCCTGGCAGAGTGGCCTTTCAGCCCATGTCGGTACAGTACTCGTTTCACTGTGGATAATGACACACTCTTACCAGCTTCAGCCAGCATCTTTACAAGGTCTTGTGCTTTTGTTCTTGGGTTGATATGCACATTTCAGACCAAAGCACGTTCATCTCTGGGACACAGAACCCGTCTCCTTCCAGAGCAGTATGATGGCTGGACATTCCCATGATGTTTATACTTGAGTATAACAGTTTGAACAGATGAACATGGCACCTTCAGGCATCTGGAAATTGCATCCAAGGATGAACTGTAAATGTGCAAGTCCACAATTCTCTTCCTGATATCTTGGGTTTATCTTTAAACCCAAGATATCTTTGGATTTATTTTGATTTTCCCATGATGTTACACAAAGAAGCAGTGTGTTTCAGCTGTGACTTCAAATACATCCACAGGTGTGTCTCTAATTACTCAAATGTTGTTACACAAAGAAGCAGTGTGTTTCAGCTGTGACTTCAAATACATCCACAGGTGTGTCTCTAATTAACTCAAATGTTGCCAATAAACAATCAGAAGCTTCCAAACACATGACATCATCATCTGGGTTTTCCCAAATTGTTTAAATGCATAGTAATCTTACTGTATGTAAACTTCTGACTTTGAAGAAAGTAATGAAAAATGATCTAAAAAATCCTTCTCTCATTATTCTGGCATTTAGCAAATAGAAATCATTTTGGCAATCCTATTTGACCTAAAACAGGAAAAGTTTAGTCTGATTAGATGTCATACAGTGAGGGAAAAAGTGTGTATTTTTATATATAAACTTGGTTTAAACTGTATGTAGTAATAAAAACAGTCCTTTTAAAAGGATCTGATTATTTGGTTCACTTATTTTGTGCTTCTGCACCCTGTGTTTTGGTGGTTCTCAGAAGTCCTGTTTTTTGGGGTTTTTTTTGAAAGATACAGAGATTTTATGGTGCCACCTTTTTTTTTTCTTTTTTTTCTGATGCTCTATTTGCAAAATAGTGCTGCACAAAATCACTAAACATCAAGTATAATATGTGTGCTCAGGATATCACTCTTGTTTGCAGACTCTGTGGAAGCAACAAATTTAAATGTTAATACAATTGTCACACTTGCAGATGGGCATTGGGCAGTCATGCTAACAATTTGTTTCATGGAGACAAGCCTTAAATTAACCTTAATTTCAAATGAAGCAAACACAAACATGTGTTTACAATAATTGCATTCAAGGAAAGAAAGTGTATACGATCTTTGAAAAGTCTTAGCTCTAAAGCAGCTCTCACAGTCCTGGATCCACAGTGCGAGGCCCTCTGCTCCTGTAACTGTCTGACTCTTATGTACATTTGAATTTTCCCTCTAAAAGTTTTGGGGAGGGGAATTCATGAGGGAAGAGCTTCACCACAAATGATAGGGGAGGGGCCAGGTGAAGCGAGGAGGGAGGGGAGGACAGATTTCAGATCTGCCATTTACTGGTAACAAAAAAAATCAAATAAACATCCAAATTTCCAAAGTTTTAAGTTTCAATGTTTCATTAATCCTGTATACAGAGTTGTCTTCTCTGCTCCCTCTATGAGCCTCAAAATACACATTGTTTCTAAGTTCTGACCATGAATGGGAGATTTTACAATTTGTGGGATCAAATTTGAGTCAGTATCGATATATGGGTACAGGGAAGAAGGTCAGATGGAGCAGAGCTTGCAGAGGAGAGGGTCAGACTGAGGAGAGGAGAGGGTCAGATGGAGCAGGAGATGCAGAGGAGAGGGTCAGATGGAGCAAAGGATGCAGAGGAAATAGTCAGATGGAGCAAAGGATGCAGAAGACAGGGTCAGATGGAGCAGGAGATGCAGAGGAGAG
>KN483606.1:0-12433 GCA_000787095.1 Periophthalmodon schlosseri | reverse complement strand
AGGAGAGGGTCAGATGGAGCAGAGGATGCAGAGGAGAGGGTCAGACGGAGTAGAGGATGCAGAGGAGAGGGTCAGATAGAGCAGGAGATGCAGAGGCAACTGTCTCCAAAAGTACAAAATGACTTGTTGTGCATCTATTAAAGCTTTGTTGCCGCAGAACATCAAGCACGTTTTGTCATTCATCGTGCCACTCTCGGCTCTCAAAGTGCAGTTTCTATCTTCCTTCCCAGTCCCTTTAAGAAGTTGTTTTTCTTTTTTTTTTTTTTTACATTTTCATTTCTGTCACAGCTATTTGGTGAATGCTGGATGCCTCTCATTGTTAAGAGTTGTGTACAGAGGAGGGAAGTTTACATTTTCAGAAGTTGGAGAGTGACAAACAGCCTCTAGTCGATAAAAGGCTTTAAAGAACTAACTTCTGAAACGGGAAAGTATTTAAGAAAAAAATACACAATTCAACTTTTAAAATAAGCACACAATGTAAGTTCACATTTTGAGACCTGTACATGTGTGTGTGGACATTTAGAGAAACTTTCCCTGTAAATGTGTCTTTCCTGTCTTTCCTTGCATTATCCTTGTTTTACACTAAATGTTTTGGCCCCATCTTCCCTCACATAAGCTGATTACTCAATCACAAAGCTTTTATTATGTCCCTAATCAATCTATTCACGATTCAAGAGTATTTTCACCAAAGAGGGTCAGAGGTGACAGACTGAAGCATGTTAAGAGCAGACGGGGTTAATGCCAGTGGGGTCTGGAAGGAAATTAGACAGTAAAACATGCACCTAATAGTCCACTTAATACAAGATATAACCCTCTTGAACTTGGAGGAAGAAGGTGGCAGAGTGGTTATCCTGTCTCCTCCTGAGTGCGTCAACTTCTACTTGAAAGAAAAAGAGAATGTGAAATCTTTAGTGTCAGCCGCCTGGTGGTGGGATTTACAGAACAACACATTTCATCGTACATGTATAAGAGTATAACTGCGATAAGAAAAAAATGCATAAACATTAGCATATAGTTTAAATATAATGGACTAAAGCCCTCCACACACTAAAGGATTTTTTCACTCTTAACCGATTTTTAAATGTGTAACAGAAAGCGCAGACCGCACGCAGAAAGAGAATCTCCGAGCGCAAAGACTGCAGCGAAGAGACCACACACTACAAGCTAAAAAGTGAACAAACAAGCTAGCGAACCTTGCGTCAGCTGTTACTTGTCTGCAGTAAATTGACTTGCTTTAAAGTGTTCAAAAGACCAGAGCGCTGCGTTTCTACTTTAGATGCGAGTCCAGACTGTGTTATTATTATCTGTGAAATGTGGTGCAATAGTTCAGAAAAATGCTTTTAATGCACAGAAGGCTGGTGATATGTTACACCAGAAGCATAAAGTCGTGTTTACTGTCACTAATGTGCAATAGATTCGCACATTCTAATGGATAATATGGATGAGAATGCTGCAGTTTAACTTTACAACTTTACAAGAGGTGAGTAATAAAGTTGCCCCGTTATTTTTCGCTATTCCTGAGTTTTGTGGCTCTGTGTCACTCCCTCTACCCCTGACGCTGTGTTTTATTGGCTGGTACAGTGGCGATAATATTTTGTGGTTACGATATGACAGAGCAGCTCAGAGTTGAACTGACGCCACACATGAGGTGCATGATTCAAAATTGCTCATGAGGATTAAAAATCGCTCATGAGGATCCAAAGTGGGATGTTGCCTCCCCATTGTCGTAAAGAAGCAAATTGGGTCTTAAATTGGGCAAATTATGCTGTGTGTGTGTGTGTGTGTGTGTGTGTGGGATTTAGACATTTTGTAACAACTGTCTAGCATTATTAACAAACACAAGCACATTTATAAACTATAAATCAAATGTTTAGGTGATTTTGAGTTTCCTGCTCTTATAGGTTGATTCTAAATCTGCATATAACAATTTCAAACATTTACTTGTTTACTTGCATAGGCCTATATTGCACCAGGCTTTCAGGCATGGTATGTGTAAAAATAATGAAAATTACACATATTTGGAAAGTTTAAATCTTAACAAAAAAAAGAAAAAAGAAAAAAAAAGAAAAATAGAGCCATTGCCCCAAATCCTGATCACTACAAAATAAATAAATAAATAAATAAGTAAAAACTTATAGAAAATGCCACCAAAATAGATGCCAAGAAAAGGTAGGGCCACTCTGCTGCACAGTCTATGACTATAACAGGTACAAAAGATGGCTGTGTTATATTTTGACATGTCAGTTGTAAAGATTGTCTTTCTTTTCTGCTAACATGTGGAACATGTGGAAGTCTTGTGATTTACAGGTATCACTCATACCTTGGAGGTGGAAGTTGGCCTTCTTAATGATGAGTGTGCCTTTCTTGAGAAAGTGGTAAAGAGGCTGAGAATCTTTTGATGTTGTATCTGGTAAATACACCCAAACACCAAATAGTACCCTATTTTTTCACCTTAAACTGAATATTCTGCTTTGGAGGGATCGCCATCCCAGGCAGACGATGCTATGACTTTGGAGGACAATGATATTTAGAAAGAAAAAAAAAAGAAGATAAAAGACTAGATATATTTAAAAAAAAAAAAAAAAAAAAAAAAAAAAAAAAAAAAAAAAAAAAAAAAAAAAAAAAAAAAAAAAAAAAAAAAAAAAAAAAAAGTTTGCGTTTTTGTTCCAGTTGTTTTTACAATTGTTTTGTTTCTCACTTTCGCACTTTCTCATTATTTTTTTTCTTACAGTGGGGAGTTATGTGTAACTGTACATACTAATTATGACTAAGCAGACACTAAACATAAGGTTCTTATTACACATTTATGTACATTTATGTTGCCATCCCCTCCCCATACCTAAACTAATCAATTATAGAGAACATCTGACTATATTGCTATTGTCAGTGCCTGTCTGGAGGCCCACCCTTCTCCAAATGTAGGTTTCTTAGTCTGTTGAAATCTTCTGTTCATCCCAATATTGACTGATTATTAAAAAAGTACAGTTCATAGAAATGGGAAAGAGCCAAACAATAACAAAAAACACATGTGTATAATAGAGTTATCATGTGTATATACACTGTACCAAATTTCAGAAAATTTGTGACAAAACCAATCACCACCCATCTGAACATCACATTGTTGTCCAGAGTAGATCATTGTGGTCGGGTTCACTGAATCAGATAACACTTTCTCTGTTTAGGGAATATGCCAACAGATTGGCATGGAATAAAATTAACTCGGCAATTTGCAAACACAAGATACACTACTAGTCAAAAGTTTGGACGTGCATTTTAATTTATAAAAAACTATGAACATATATGGAATGTAGTAAACAAAAAAAGAAAACTCAAAATAACTCAAAACTATTTTTTTTAAATAGTCACCCTATGCTTTGACCACTGCTGTGCTCTCTTGGCATTTCTTGACGCTGATGTGGCACAGTTGTGAAGTGAAAACTAGTGATGGGACTTTTGGCTCTTTTAGGGGATCTGAATCTTTTGGATCCGTCCATTTCAAAGAGCCGTTCAAAAAACTGGCTCTTGTACTATTTATTTATATGACAGAAGCCAGTGTAAGAACTTATTTTATCTACAATTTAATCACAGAGGGAAATTACTGTTTAAAATGGTTCAAACTGAGAGTGGGAGTGTGTTTACCCTTTGGAATGATGAAAATCTAAATAAAATGCGGCACTACAATAATAATAATTAAAAATGATGTTATTATGATGTGAAATCTGTTTTTGCGCACAAAGCTCTCAGTCATGTCGCCTGCTCCGCTTTCGTGCTGATTCTTGTGTTGGTTTAGCATTAATCAGTGTAAAAATGTATAAAAATCAGAAAGAAAAAGATACGGTTCTTTTCTAAACTGAGATTCGGTTCCAACCATTCATGTTAAGGAGCCGTTCAAAAGAGCCGGCTCGTTCATGAACGTCACATCGCTAGTGAAAACCATTTCACGAGACTTCATCAAGAAGCTCATTGAGAAAAAGCCAAGGGTTTGCTGCGCTGTCGACAAAGCAAAGGGTGGATACTTTGAGGATTTCAGTATAATATATAAAACATATTTAGTTTAGTTATTTAACTTTTTTCTTTGCTACATAATTCTATACATCTTGCTTCATATATTTGATGTCTTATGCATGTATCCAAAATGTGGAAAATAGAAAACATAAAGAGAAGTTCCAAAGTTTTGACTGGTAGTGTATGTCATGAAATACAATCACCTCGACAATGTGCACACAAAGGTATTTAACCAAATAAAAAATAAGCCCCCTGCCGTGTTCCAATATGCTTCTTTATGTCAAAGCTGATTATTTAATCCTGGAAAGGCACCTGACTCTTTAAAGTGGAACTAAGCCACTCACTATGAAACTGTGTATATGGTGTTTTAATAGTATTATCTACTGTTTCTAGTACTTTTTTTGGCAACTTTAGAGCAAACTAGGTCAATGTGCACGTTTTTGGTCAAAAATGCCTAAATCTTAGAGTGTACTTTGTGGCATCAGAGAAGACTGCCCTGATTACAGCCAGGGGTTCCTCATTACAAACAGCTGGCTGCAGGGGCAGAGAAACATTTTCTAAGTTTTTAGGTTAAAAAATAGCTTTATGTAGAAGTGTCAAGTGTTAATCAGTCGAAACGTGCCAAAAAACGGGAAGAGAGGAGAAAATAGAAGAACAAATAATGACTCATCAGGCAGTCACTCAATGATCCCAAGAACAGAGGGCATGTATGTGGTAGGGAAAAGATTACAGAGCAAACATTACTCAACCATGCAGGATTCACTCAAAATACAACTAAGAGTGGGTAAAGGGATCAACTTCTTTTTGGCATTCTTTTTTTTTTTTTTTTGTTTTTCATTGTGCTGTTGCTGGTGATGTTTGTTGGTGATGTTTTTATTGTCTTTGTATAACTATGTAGAGTGGTTCCAGGCAAATACCTTGGAGGGTCAATCCAGATAAGTTTATTTTTAATATTAAATTACATTTCCAATTTTCCTAGAGTTTACTTTAAGAAACCATTTACAGATAACAAGCAAAGGTGGAGCTGCAGTGCCGTGTGCTTGAAGCTGCCTTCTTCCTCCATGGATCAGCCATAGGAGAGGGTCAGACATGTGTCAGGAGATCATGTCTAAAAAAAATGACACTGAAGGGAGCGTGTGCACATCTTTATTTCCCTCCTAATGATCGCAACAGTTGTAAAATACAGAAATATACAGAAATAAATTGTGTATGTAGAAATACAGAAATAAATTGTGTATGTTTCACACTCTTGTGACTGAATGCTCACAGTGGAATGTTTTGGGGTTTTTTTCTCACCAAATAAAGTCAAAATTTACATTTTCAAACTTCCACCAAGCATGACTTCCTAAAACTCTCCTCTCATGGCTCCTCTCTGCTCTCCTCGTCTCTGAGCCATGTCTCTGAAAACTGCATATGCCAGGTCCAGACTTTGCGTGGAGGTGCGCAATGTTCTACGGATGTTTTGTATAAATGCCACTAACAAGCTGTGTAAGCACATTTCTGATCTTGTTTTGTGCATACAGAGGGTTTATACATGAGGCCCCTGATCTGAGTGGGGTGTGTATGTCCTCCCTGTATTACTGTGGCAGAGTGGTTATCCTGTCTCCTCCTCTCAGTAAGGAGGTTGCAGGTCATTGTATTAAAACCAATACAAGTTCACCGTTGCATAAGGGAGGTAGGATTTTTCCCAATTGAATCCATATTCTGGAAGACTGAAGATTTGTTTCATAAAATATGTCTTCTGTTACTGTGGCAGAGTGGTTATCCTGTCTCCTCCTCTCAGTAAGGAGGCTGCAGGTTAGACTCCTGCTCTCACGGAGTTGTGATAACACACTTGTAATACGCTTTACAGGCCTGTCAAAGAGTCTCAAAGCCTCAATAGCCATTATTCATTAACTCCACACGGTGGTCATAAGCTGCTACTGTAGCTACCCTGAGGCAGACTGACAGAAGTAAGGCTGCCAATCTGCACCATCACCCCCCCCCCCCTTCGGCCACCACTCATTCATACTAGGCAATGCAGGTGAGGTGTCTTGCCTAAGAACATAACAACAGATTAGAGCCAAGCGGGAATCGATCCTCCGACATTCGGCTCTAACCACTGAGCCACTGTCACTCACTGTTGCATAGCATTTTTGGCAGGAGTAACTAGCTGGGCAGTAAACCAATGCTTTATGTATGCTCAAACCTTTGCTAATAAGCACAATGGTAGAACAATCTATACAACAAAAATTATTTTACTTTACTTTTCATAAAATGGAAAAACATATTATATAACAAATTTAAGTGATCACAACTTCAAATTTAGAGGAGGTGTAACTATTCCTTACTCAGAGGGTGTATCTGAAAAACTTCAGAAAATTTTCAGACAGTTTGAGATTCCAGTCTATTTCAAACCTACAAACATTTTAAGACAGAAATTGGTTCACACAAAGGACAAAACCCCGAGCCAAAAACAAAGTTATGTGGTCTACATCCAGTGCAGTGAAGAGTGCAGTGAATGTTACATTGGAGAAACGAAACAGCCACTCCATAAGAGAATGTACCAACTCCGTCGCGAGAGCTCCTCTGGACCCCAGTCCGCCGTACATCTCCATCTGAAAGCCACTAACCAGTCTTTTGAAGATAGTGAAGTACAGATCTTAGCCAGAGAGAAGAAGTGGTTTGAGAGGGGAGTTAAAGAAGCAATTTGGTTAGGAAAGAAAATCCTTCCTTGAACAGGAATGGAGGTCTCAGGCGTCACCTGTCACCTATATACAACCCCATCCTCAGACCCAACAAACAAAGGAACAAAGGTGACAAATAACAATAGAACCGGCCAGGGCCATTAAGGTTGAATGGAGGCTTGTTAAGGCTGAAACTGGAAACAATAGCTGTTTACTGGTAGTTACTGCCTTATATCTACCTGAAGGGAGGAGCTCACTACACTGAAACTGTAATCTGACCAGAAATGAAGAAGCGGCTTGGATGAGCAGCGAAACGTCTTCACTCCTACAACTTTTTGTCCAGTTGACAGATTCAACTTTGGCTTTTACTAAACTTCACATTTAGTTTACTTTGCAATGTCATTTAACTGAAATAACTAAATTAGCTTTGTCGCCTTGCCGGTGGTGAATTGGCAGGACAGACATGGCAGTACACATTTTGGCATCTCTAAAGAACACGGATAGCTTTGAGGCAGAAAAATATAAAGCAAAGAAAGTGAGCAATGGACCTATTTCCACCTCGCGAATAGAGCTGTGCGACTCTGAGCTGCTCCTGGCAACCAACAGAAAAGTCCCCTCCAATGTGTTCATCCTCCGAAAGCGAAAATGTGGAACAACATGGAGGTCTGAGAGAGTAAACCATGAGGAGACCGGAGAGGAGCGAGGGGATGGATGGTATTTAAGAGAGGATAAAAGGGGTTTCAACATGGCAACGTAAAGGTTTGGCAGTTTTTCAAATAGAAACCAAACATGAACATACATACAAACACAGACACACTGAAGAAATCGCTGGCAATGTGTTTAGTAACAGAATACAGAATACCTGAATTAAATGTGCTGTGTAACAGATTCCTATACATGGTCCAATCAGTTTACTGTATTCTGAACCATTTGTTATGCACTTCACAAATTAAAAATCGCACATGCACTCACCACAAGAGCGGTATGTTGAAGCTTAACTAACCGCAATGTATTCCTTTGATTTTAGGAAAGTAACTGTATTCTGAATACAACCAAATGAAAGATTGCACCAGAATAAAGTTCGTCAAAATTTGTATTTGGAATGTGTGTTTTCATTTTTCATTTTATCTAGATGAAAAAGGCAATAAGTTGTTAAAACAATTACACTGCATTACTGGAATTCCTAAATATTTAAAAGAAACTATAGTATTACAGATGTGACTCCACTGGGCAAGTGATTTGAGTTCTGGCCCTCAAAATCTTAGAGAGGGTATTATGCAAAAATTGACTTTTTGAAGGCTTCTGCCATGTCCCACTCATCAAAAAGATGCCTGAAGAGGTTTAATATGTGTGAGTAATCTAGCAATCTCTCTTTGGTACTATTGAAACCCTCCTTACGGTACGATGCTGTCCAATGCTCAGCCCACAAGCCTGTGTCATCTATGCTCCTGCACGGCAAGTTTTCATAAATACACAAAAGCATGATACAAAACAATGCGCTACAACTTCAACTACTTCAACTTCACAAACCTGATGCGATGTGCAGTGGTTTGTATTGTGTTGTGATAGCGCTCTGACGGGGGAATAACAACGTGAGGAGCAAAGAGAGTGTCAAAAATAAAGTTAACATGTTGTTTTCAGTAAATATAGCATTTTCAAAACAATAACAAGTAACATGTTGCTCTAAATATGTTATATGTTAGCAGTTAATACCCTCTCTTTAAAGTTGGTGGTTGGATCGCAGCGCCGGTCAATGTATCTTATTCTTGTGTCCTTGGGCACTTTGCCAATTTACGAATGTGAGTGGTTATTGCATCTACCTCAGGCCAACTCTGATGCAGAAGTACTTTAACACCACCGAGTGTGGAGTGAATTAATAACAATTATAATTAAAAATAAATAAGCACTGCCTGTCTCCTGACTCTCATTGAGGAGGTTGTGGGTTGGACTTTTGAACCGAATAATACACATCACTTCAAAAAGAGTCTCTACTTTGAATTAATGAACGAATATCAAGAATTAATTTCATAAAACAAAGATTTCTTGACCTTGGAATTCAAAACAGTGCTAGAAGCTAATTTTAATAAATAATCTTCTCACATGATTATGATTCATATGGGGAAAGTGAGTGGGCGAAAAACAAACAAACAATATCTTTTATATGAATGCATTTCTCAACGCCGTAAACAGCCGTATTTTATAAAACCAATACAAGTTCACCGTTGCATAAGGGAGGTAGGATTTTTCCCAATTGAATCCATATTCTGGAAGACTGAAGATTTGTTTCATAAAATAGGTCTTTTTTTTTCCTTTGTCATCAGAACCATTCGAGGCATTGAGTAAAATGTAAATAAATTCTCCTGTGTTACTGTGGCAGAGTGGTTATCCTGTCTCCTCCTCTCACTAAGGAGGTTGTGGGTTAGACTCCTGATCTCTTCGCATTGGAGTAGCAATTGAAGGAGTGGTTAGCTTTCTTGCCTTATAGCGACAAAGTTGTGGGTCAGACGCTTGTTTTCTCTACGCCTTCCTAGGATTCAAACCCGCAACCTTGTCGCTATAAGGCAAGAAAGCTAACCATTCTGCCAATTATTACTCCAACTCTCTCAAACTGCAGTACAGCTTGGAGCAGGGCAGTATTTAACAGCACGGTTTTATAGCCAAAGCAGTGATATGAGTTAGCACCCGGTCCCTCTGGGTAACTGCCTGCGACTGTGGCCTTATGGGAGTGAGAGGGAGAGGCGGTAATGTCCAGGTACTAAAATATGTTTTATGACTACAGTACATCAAAAATACAATCAGAATAGTTTGGGAAAGAAATACTGATTCAGAACTTGTGCAATGTGTCTTTGAAGATTTGGTAGTTTGGATAACATCTCAGTAGTAAACTATTGTCTATCCTGGATCGTCCGACCAGCAAAGCTATTGTAAATATAACAACACATATGCTGCTTTAAGTTAGAATGCAGCCAAGGTTTAACTGATTATTTTAACTTACCCCCCCAAAAAAAAAGAATACTAAAACGTACTTACCTGAGAACTCCAGACTGATATATCTCTGTATTTTTTATGCAGATGCATATTAGTCTGGTCACCACGTCCTCCATCGCGACTCAAGCCCAGCCAAACGTGATTGCGCAATCAGATTTGTTTTTTTTCAGTGACGCATGTGAAACGGGGCTCATCGGTTACACATCATTTACGAATACAATGACATTTTGCTCACCTCACATTAACAGAGTTGTCTGCTTCGCTCATTGATTATGCAGAAATATGCAATGTTTTTCAGCCCGTGATTTTTATTTATTTATTTTTTCCAATACGGACAGACCATGTGTGTCCCTGATTGGCTAATCCACCTGTCAAACACACCCGACTGAAAACCGGGAGATTCACCAGTGACCAGACTCACATCTTCATTAAGTATTGGAGAAGTGTATGTTCTGGATCCCAGGCAAAAAAGGTGAATTATGAAACTTTTCTGGTGGAGGGTCTGCTATCAACTAATCTCTCTTGCTTTGCACGGAATAATTAAAAATATGGCATTAAAAATATCTAAGGGCGCGTTTACTCTTGATCCAATTAAAGCAAACTCTGGTGCGTTTCATTTGTGGAAGTGTGAACGCCAAACCAAATCAGATCTGCACCAAACAAGCAGACATCTGGTCCACTTGAAGATCGCTGCTCAAACTTCAGATTTCATTAAAAATGTATACAAATCTGCCGTCATTTCTTCTTGTTTCTATCCAACACGTTGACATAATGCTTCCCAGAGGACGTCCTACCCTCTCCTGGTAAGTAGTGGTACTGCACCCTCAATCTGATGAGTCCATTTGACATAACTCAAATGTAACACTCTGTAGCAAGAATTTGCTTGGGGACACGGAAGGCGGCCACCCCCAAGGCCCACGGTTATGAAAGGCCCCTGGATCCAGAAGGGGTCTGATATCATGAGTTTCTGGCTGCTGTAAGAAAAGAGGTGAAGGCCACAGAATGTTTTTTTCTGAAGGTTTAATAAAGAATACAGAGCTCCACAGACACAGCCTCCAGTTCTGCTGCTTGCATGAGGTGACAGGGAGAATGAATTACAGTAGTTGATACATTTTATACATTACTGTAAACAAGGGGTGTGGTCTAAGGTAACAAAAACACTTGATACAAAGGGTACAAATACATTACACATATGACAACATCATGTGTCCCACTAAAACACACTTACACCATGAGGGTCAGTGCTGTATTACTCACATGTGAAAGGTCTGTTCATATCAAAACAAATATGGCTGCTTATGAGGGAAAAAAAAAATCCCAGCGGACTGAAAAACATTAATGCTGAATCAACGAGGAAAGCACTAAACTGTTAATCTGAGGTGAGAGGAATTTAATTTTATTTGTAAATGAGGGTCAGTGCTGTATTACTCACATGTGAAAGGTCTGTTCATATCAAAACAAATATGGCTGCCTATGAGTAAAAAAAAAGAGTCTACTAATACAAGTTTTGGTTGACTAAGACACCATCGACCAATTAATCGATTGAAGACCTACAGGTCTAGACATGCAGCCAGCATGTTACGTGAGGTTGCGGTGCAGGCAGTCTTGGAGTGAGTCTAAAAAGGCTATCCTCCACCACATTTTAATGGAAGCAATTGATTTTGATTGGACGATCATGTTTGGTCGGGCTGGAGTCAGGGACCAGACTGGTATTCATCGGCATAAAAATACAGAGAGATATCAGTCTGGATTGGTCAGGCAAATGAAACAACATGCCAAAAATACATCTAGGGCTGTAGTCGACCAAAGAAATTAGTCGACTAATAGGGGGCATGGCAAAACAATCAAAACTATTGTGATCTGACCATGTATCTGACCCAAACTGCACTCAAGACTACAGTTGTACAGGATTTCATGGAAAATGGAAAATGGAATTATGAGCTCAATCCTTGACACAAACACTCACATTTTCTATTGAATGCAGCTCTACACTCAACCAAAGACATTTTTCCCCACCCACTCCTCCTACTAGTCAGGCTTAGCAATGCTCCCAGTTAACGACTGGTGGATTTAACCAATTGCAATGACATGTAAACTTTCAGAAGAAGCAGGTGACTTTAGTTACCTCTTCAAGGCAATATTAAGAGACCAATTAATCGATTGAAGACCTACAGGTCTAGACATGCAGCCAGCATGTTACGTGAGGTTGCGGTGCAGGCAGTCTTGGAGTGAGTCT
Source organism: Periophthalmodon schlosseri (assembly GCA_000787095.1). Taxonomy (NCBI): domain Eukaryota; kingdom Metazoa; phylum Chordata; class Actinopteri; order Gobiiformes; family Gobiidae; genus Periophthalmodon; species Periophthalmodon schlosseri. Next base: position 538 of record KN483606.1, on the reverse strand, counting down.
AAAAAGGCTATCCTCCACCACACTTTAATGGAAGCAATTGATTTGGATTATAGGCCTGTAGGAGAACATGCCTGGTGTTGATTGATTATTCAAAATGTAATCAACAGTTTAAATGTCAATTCCAAATGACTTCAACAGACAGGCCAGATTGTAGAGTTAATTTTAATCATCTTCACCGACACTGTTCACAGTGCGGGCGGAGAGCTGCTGACCTCGACTGGGGATGTTGTTGGACGGTGGAAGGAATACTTTGAGGATCTCCTCATTCCCACTGTCACGTCTTCCGAGGAGGAAGCAGACACTGGGGACCCGGAGGCGGACTTGTCCATCACCCTGGCTGAAGTTACTGAGGTGGTTGGCAAGCTCCTCGGTGGCAAGGCTCCGGGGGTGGGCAAGATCCGTCCCGAGTACCTCAAGTCTCTGGATGTTGTGGGGCTGTCTTGGTTGACATGTCTTAGCAACATCGTGTGGCTGTCAAGGAACAGTACCTGGTGGAATGGCAGACTGTGGTGGCGGTGGTCCCTCTGTTTAAGAAGGG
>JACM01030925.1:0-13108 GCA_000787095.1 Periophthalmodon schlosseri | reverse complement strand
AATAAAATAAATAATAATAATAATTGTAACACTCAAATTTTACATTACAACCTCCCTGTTAAACACTAGTTCCATCTCCGCACAGTTAAATCTTTGGTCACTCGACTCAAACCACAAAATAATCGTTAGCTTGAAGAAAACGCTCGCTGTCACATCACAGGCATTCGCTATAGTGACGTTCGCTATGGCAACGCCGGCCTCCCTGTATAAATCTATCAGGGATGGAGAGGAATCGCTCGGGTTACGTTCACATGATTGCACCATTTCCACAGGCTTGGTTGGACGACAAAAGATGGAGTGAATACTGAGAATGTATAGTAGACATTTGTTTACAGACGCAGGGTTCAGAGGAGGGAGAGCAGGGTTATTGTTATTAGTGTTTTAGACGAGTTTAGACTGAGGCTGTGGTGATGCAAACAACACAGGTTTGAATTATTATATTTATTTTTTTATACATATAAATAAGTGTAAGTGTCACTCCTCTCGTTAATACTCAGTCACAGCTGCCCTGGGACAGACTGACAGAAGTGAGGCTGCCAATCTGCACCATAAGCCTCACTGACCAGTGTCTTGCCCAAGAGCACAGCAACAGCATGTGCTTAGCAAGACCTGGAATCTAACATACCCTGGTGCCTCTGCTGCTACTACTACTACTACTACTACTACTACTACTACTACTACTACTACTACTGCTACTACTACTACCACCGCTTCTACTACTACAACTACTACTACTATTATTACTACTACTGCTACTGCTACTACTACTGCTGCTACTACTTAATGCTACTACGACTACTACTATTTAATATTTGATACTACTACTTACTACATACTGCTTACTACTACTGCTTAATACAACTACTTACTACTACTACTACAACTACTACTATTGGTACTAGTACTACTACTACTGCTACTACCGCTACTTCTACTACTACTACCACCACCGCTACTACTACAACTACAAGTGCTACTACTACTAGTACTACTGCTAATACAACTACTACTACTGCTACTACAACTACTACTGCTACTACTGCTACTACTACTACAAGTACTACTACAACTACAGCTACTACTTCTACTACTACTGTTACTACTACTACTTCTACTACTACTACTACTACGTCTACTACGTGTAATACCTCTACTGTTACTTTGTGCTGATCCAATAAAAACTCTGTAGTTTGGACGTCACATAAACACAAACATAACTGACAGAAGACAAACCAAAGTAAACAGTATTTCACTGGGCAGGTTTAGTTAATTCCCATCTCTGCTCAGGTCATTGAACACATCCTTTCTCATCACGGCCGCGGTCCACAATAAAAATTCAAATTGTTTTTCCAAATAGAAGAGGCCTGGATGAAATGAGCTGTGCTGAATGAGAACGACTGTTTGTGTTTCTATTATAAACCGAGTACAGACGCACAGAGGGAGCAGCTCGGGAGGGGGGGGCCGTACACGGTGACGCCGGTGAGTTTTACAGCACGAGACACTGCGGAAAAGAGCGTGTCTATACTTTCACTTACAGTATTCACCCTAATGAGTATTTTTGACAAGTACTTTTGTTGTTGCTGCTGTTGCCTGGGATACACAATACACATTTCTTCAACAGTTTACAAAGATTTGAGTCTAGACCTGTCACGATAATCACTGCATGGACTTACTGTTCAGTACATGAGACCTGGAAGAATATATTTTAGGACTCAATATTTATAATGAGTATTTTCTCTTTACAAAACTGGGGAGAATTTGGGTATTTTTGTACGATACGATAAGATTTGAGCTGTGGAGGGGTGAATAAGGCCGTGTCCCAATTCGACAGTTGCACCGTTCGAAGTGCCGTTCGAAGTACCGTTCGAAGTACTGTTAAAAGTACCGTTCAAAGTACCCGGCCGACGCAGGGTACTCCTCCGTGTAGCCGAAATGGGACAGACCTATGCCACGGAGCGTACTTCAACCGCTGTCTGTGCGCTTACGTTACGTCGCTTACGTTACGTCGCCTAGCAACCGTGACGGCTGTTGACTCATGAAGGTGTAAAATGGACACTTAAATAATTACAGTTTTATTTTTAATTCTTTATTATTTCATAGAAGAAGAGTCAAGGTGTCGTCCTCGGCCGTTTATTTCTGTTTAGATTGAATGAAGTAAGGAATCAAACTTTCCCTTTGAATATCAACAGCGCTGTTGTAAACCGGCGCTTACGTTTGAGTGCGTATTGCGTGGCGGACTCCCATTTTCTTCTCTTTTTTGCGTAGGCGCGGTGCATGATGGGATGTAGCAGTGCGCGAAGTCTGCTCGGGCGCGCGCTTCGTTCACGGCCGAACTCCGTGGAAACGCAGGGCGCATTTTCGGCCGCATTCGTCGGGCGCGTGAAATGGGACGGGCCTCGTCACGCCGGAAGTTACGTAAGTGCCCTTCAATGCACCCGACCAAGTGTGAATTTTGTCGAATTGGGACACGGCCTAAGTCTCTTTTATGGCTAAATATTGGTACATTCTGCTGTTTATTTGTTGCAGCTCTGTCTTTTAATGAAACGGTTTGTTTTAAGTGGCATAAAGTACTTTCAATATTATCGTTTATCGCAATATTTCTCTGTATCGATATACCGTGCTTCAAAATGTGTTATCGTGACAGGTCTTTGTGAGTCTGGTCATTGGTGAATCTCCCTGTTTTCAACTGAGTGTGATTGACAGGTGGATTAGCCAATCGGGGACACGCACGGTCCGTCTGTATCGGAAATAATAAAGGAAAAAAATATCACGGGGCTGAAAAACATCACGGATTTCTGCAGAATCAATGAGCGAAGCCTAAACTCTGTTAATCTGAGGTGAGAGAAATGTGATTTTATTTGTAAATCATAGCTGACCAATGAGCTCCTTTGTTTCACACGTGTCACTGAAATAAACAGATCTGATTGGACGATCACGTTTGACCGGATTTGAGACGCAGCGGAGGACGTGGGACCAACTGATGTCAATCTGTATAAAAAACACAGAGAAAGATCAGTCTGGATTTGCGAGGCAATTTTTTTTTTTGTAATTTCGACTCATTTCATGGTTTAATTGTCTTTTTTGAATCAAACTTTCTTACTCTGTGGTAGATAAATTAGCTTGAGCAGAGACTTTAAATACGACATTGTAAATTTTGTGTTGATATAAAGCAAATTCTTAATTTACTTTAAAAAAAAAAACATGTTCACTCAACACAACACACACAAGACAAACTGTTCAGCCGAAGAAATAGACGCAAATAAAAGCGTGTTTATTGGACTGAAAAATTAAAATTGTTTCCATTGTTGTTACTTCGGCTATAATCATCCACAACATGAAACTCATCTAACTGGAGAATGTTCCACACTATTCGCAGGCGACGCGCCACCTCCAGAAAGTTACATACTGTTGCTTTAAATGAAAAAAAAATAGACATTATTTAGAATCAACTTCAATTTAGTTTTGTGTATTTTGAAATCATTCATTCATGTAAAGCGCTTTCAGTGACTTGAAGGTGGAAAAGCGCTGTATAAAAATGACCGTTTACCGTTTAGTCATTTTTACTTTATGGAGCTCAACAGTGACGCCTGCCCCTGGTTCTGGAAGTAAATGTTCTATTCATTTTTCCCAGACTTTCTGAAATAAAAATGAATATTAAAACCACGTAGCTGATTAGCACGTAGCTGGTTAGCAGGTAGATGGTTAGCACGTAGCTGGTTAGCACGTAGACTATTTACCTTACATTAAAATAAGTTAATTAATAATATAGGTCTAAGTAAGTAAGCGCTTGTCAAACTTACTTAAATGTTTATCTGGAGACGCAGAGTCCAGAAGCGTCGTCTCTCTCACTGTTCTATGTCCTGTTCCTTGAGCTGTGCGCGACCACTGCCGCTCCACACCAACCCATTAGACACATGTTGTAAACTCTAATGTTCTAATGGCTTCTACCCAAATGTGACGATTAGCATTTGAGCGGTACGGCATCGTCATCCGTCTAACTCTGCCTTCTTCATGATTAATGTGGGATATTAGCCAGCACAGTCACTCTTAATGTGTGTTTGGAATGAAATAAAGCGTTTGACAAACAGCTTAAGGGAGGAGGGGCTTAACGCACTTAAGGCAATGATTTTTTAGCCCATTAACTAACACCTAAGGGGCTAATGGAGAGACGTTAGCGAAGCAGAATTTAGCTCAAAATGCTAATGGGTTATGTAGTTACTTTTAAAGCACGGCCACTGCTCGTAATGTAACACAAGAGAGACAGGACTGGTCACGTGTTTATACAGCGCTTTTCCACCACATTCACACACCAGTGAACACAGACCCTGGGGACGAGGCGGGGGAAGTGTCCTGCCCGAGGACACAACGACAGCGTTCATCTGTGGGAGCTGGAATCGCACCGCCAACCTGTGGGTCAGTGGACAAACCATAGACCGTGTAAAGAAGTGGGCTGAGTGAGTGTGACGTCACCCACAGCGTTCGGCTCCGGTCAAATGAAGCTCATCGAGGCCAGAGCGGTTATAGAGGTGAATGTTCCATATTAGGAATTCCAACTGCGAGTATGATAGCAACCAACGAGTCAATCTGGAGTGAAGCTGTGGAAGGTAACACCGCTGGTTTAGCAGGGAGCAAGCGCTTAGCAATGCTGTCAATCAAACCTGTTGCTAACGCTAGCGGGAGCGACCTCGGGGAAAAACCCCAGGATCATGTAGAGCGGCTTAATACGAACATTTTAAGATCAGAATGACGAGTCTGACAGCAGCAGTTACAGAGAGAGGGGCCGCAGTTTTTCAATAGAAAGACAGACACTGGAGGCACGGCGGGTTAAGTGTCTTGCCCAAGGACACAACAACAGCATTCATCTGTGGGAGCTGGAATTGCACCGCCAACCTGTGGGTCAGAGGATAGCACCGCTCTGTCAGTCATGTTTATGTCGAGAGCGAGATTTGAACTGCCAACCTTCAGATCAGTGGACAAACGCTCACACTGAGCTACTTTAATTTGAGCAATTTTACTTTGAGGTCGAGATTCACTCATTTCTGATCATCAGCAAAACGCAGGTGGTTTAGAGGAGTTCAGTCTTTATAATGTTACTATTTTATGTGGAAAATGGCAGCAGTTATAGTATTTATATTTAGGAAATTAATATTCAAAGCCATTATATTTGCTTTAATAAGACTAAATATAATCACTACACTACCAAGCAAAAGTTTGGACCCAAACTCTCATTCAATGTTTTTTTTTCTTTATTTTTTTCTACTTTATACATTTTATATACACACAGAGGAAATCAAATATAGAAGCAAGATATATGGAATTATGGAGCTGTTACAGCCCCAGGCCTTAAATTCTTTCATTTGTTAGTATCTGTCTGTTATGTTTTGTGTGTGTTTGAATCTGTCCCTTTTCCCATATGAACTCTTTGCTGTGTGAGTCCTCGCTGGTGATTGGAGGATTGTTTTCCCGCCTGACCAATCCTGTGCCTCACCTGCAGCCGCTTCCCTTATTTAAGGAGATTACGTCTGTGTGTCATTTAGTTGTTAGTCACTCGTTTGTCTGTGTGTAACTTAGTTTGTTTGAGGCACCAGTTTAGTTCTGTTTTTGTGTCTGTTTTGTGACTCGTGTTTGTTTTGTGACACTTGTTTGGTTTTGTGTCCCTTAGTTTGTCACTCGTTTTTAAAAGACCCACGTGACCAGTTTTTTCGAGACACGAAACTTGTTACCTGTTCAACCTGTTAGTTTTGGTTTCTTAGTTTAGGTTGTTTTGTTTGTACATTTGCTTGAATATTTTAGACCATTTTTGTTACTTTGCCTTTTACAATCCTGTTTATTGAATTACTTCTTTAATTTACCATTTTTTTCCATCTGGTTTTTGTTACCTCCCTGACCCTAGACGAGCTGGGTCATAACAGCAGCAAAGAAAAAAGTTAATTTTTGTTTTAATATTCAAATCCTCAAAGTATCCACCCTTTGCTTTGGGAAAAAATATTTAGATTTTTTTTTTTTACTACATATTTCCATATATCTTACTTCATATATTTGATGTCTTCCGTTTTTTATATAAAATGTAGAACGTAGTAAACATAAAGAAAAACACTGACTGAGAGGGTGTGTCCAAACTTTTAATTGTTAGCATAAATAAAAACTTTTATATCAGTCATAATGAGAAATAGAAATGTGATGCATTGTCAAATCACCTTTAGCCCCAGACGATAAAAACGTACATTTTGGGTTTGATCACATTATACAAACCCTAACCTACCTGACCTAAACATTATTTTACTATATTTTCGTCTGAAATGTTACATGGCGGGGCTTTAACAATTCTGTATTTTGTGTATTTATTTGGATTTTAATAGTTAAATGTAATCTAATACATGCAGAGTAAGACAATCCTCCAGCTAGGTACTCCTGCCCGTGAACCGAGCCAAACATCACCACATAAACCCTGGTGTATTCTGTGCGGTCGCTCACTGCCCCGGCGACATAACAGGATGGGTCAAATGCAGGACAAAATACTAAACACTGACAATTACATATTACTTTTTGATCCCGAAGGATTACCACGGATTACACAGACTCACGGCAGAGGAAGATAGTTACAGAGACGACGCTAAGATACATGTGAGCGAGAACCAGATTTAAGGACAGGGCATTATGCTAAATCTGCCTTTTGGAGCGTTCTACCGCGTTATCATGTTTCTCCCTCATCAAAAACACGTCTGAAGTGGTTTTATATGTCATCCACGCATGTTTGAGTAATCTAGCGATCTCTCCCGGACCCTATTCAGTCCCTCCTTATGGTTAGCTGTGACAGTCTGTCTAAAGCTCCGCCCACAAGGTGATGTCACCCATGCTCCCACGCGACAATTCTTCATAAATATACAAAAGCGTGATACAAAACCGTACACTACAACTTCACAAACCCGACGCCATGTGCAGTAGTTTCGTTACAGGGATGCACGCCGGTTATGTTGTGATGGAGCTCTGAAGGGGGAGGGACTTAGCGCGGAGAGCACAGGGAGCGTCAAAAATAAAACTGAATGTGTTAACGTGTTAGAACTTAATACCCCATAGACATGTAATAAGTACCGTATTTTCCGGACTATAAGTCGCACTTTTTTTTCATAGTTTGGCCGGGGGTGCGACTTATACTCAGATGCGATTTATATGTGAAATATGTTTTTTTCTTCATTATTATGCATTTTTTAGCTGGTGCAACTTATACTCGGAAAAATATGGTACTCTAGAATTTTTAGGTATCTGTACTTTACTTAAGTACATTTTACAGTGTATACTTTTTACTAGAATTTTTAGGTATCTGTACTTTACTTAAGTACATTTTACAGTGGATACATTTTTACTTTTACTTCACTACATTTGAGAGCAAGAATTTGTACTTTCTACTGCACTACATTTTTGAGCTGGACTGAAAAGTAAAAAGTACCTTTCATATGATTTGAGGGGTTATTTTGACCATGTTCGTGGTAACGTCCCGACTAAAGTTTTCGAGTTCAAGCTTCGGCTTTGAGCAACGAAAATAAATACACAAAATTCACAAAAAGAACAATCAAGACATTGATTCGTATTGTTACTGTGACCAAAACATGTCTCATTTTGAATCAATATTACTACGTTTACACTTTAATAAATGAACAACACTTGAAACACTTGTGAAATTACTTTTTAGTCTTAAAGTACATTTTTAAACGTGTACTTAAAGATTTTACTTCAAGGACTGAAAAGTAAAAAGTACTTTTCATACGATTTAAGGAGTTATTTTTACCATGTTCGTGGTAACGTCCCGACTAAAGTTTTCGAGTTCAAGCTTCGGCTTTGAGCAACGAAAATAAATACACAAAATTCACAAAAAGAACAATCAAGACATTGATTCGTATTGTTACTGTGACCAAAACATGTCTCATTTTGAATCAATATTACTACGTTTACACTTTAATAAATGAACAACACTTGAAACACTTGTGAAATTACTTTTTAGTCTTAAAGTACATTTTTAAACGTGTACTTAAAGACTTTTACTTCAGTAGATTTTTTTCTTGTGATACTTTTACTTTACCTCTGTACCTGTACTTTTACTTAAATAACAAAATTGAGTAGTATTTTGCCAATGAATCAGGGATTTTGCGTAGATTCCAGTAAACAGAGCAGTCGTACATACACAGAATTACGTTTTCTCTTCTTACTCTGCGCCGTCTTCAGAGCGGGTCTGACGCGGCTGTACCAAACACGAGCTGACAACAGCGTAGAAGCATCAGAAAACCGTTCAAACTCCGAACTCCTTGAATGTTGAAGCTGCGGCACGTCTCCGGCTCAGACTCTCTCAGCAGCTTTACGTCTCAATGTAAACAAAACCCGATCCCGCAGCTGTCCCCGAGTCGCGAGGAGACGGTGACGGACAAAAGCGCCGGCGAGTTTGGAAGGAACGGCGACAGCGAGTCACGTGGAACCTCAGCTTGTACAGAGAAGATTTATTCTGATACAAAATGGTCTGGAACGGTGAAAAAATGATTTGAAAAAACGATTGGCCTATTCTGGAAAAAGATTTAATTATATCACACAGCAGCAGTGATAATGTTTTATGAGTGTTTGCTGTGGTTGTGTCCTCGGGCAAGACACTTAACCCGGTGTCTGCGTGCACCGGTGTATGAATGTGTGTGTGAATGGGTGAGTGGTTCCTTGATGTAAAGCGCTTTGAGTGACTTGAAGATGGCAAAGCGCTGTATAAAAATGTGACCGTTTAGTCATTTTTCTTTATGGAGGCTCAACAGTGACGCCTGCCCCTGGTTCTGGAAGTAAATGTTCTATTCATTTTTCCCAGACTTTCTGAAATAAAAATGAATATTAGAACCACGTAGATGGTTAGCACGTAGATGGTTAGCACGTAGATGGTTAGCACGTAGATGGTTAGCCTCCGCGATGCCTTGGAACTCTTAATATTAGAATTTTTTCAAAAAGTCGATGAGAAAAATGAATGGAAAGAGGCAGGACTGTTGAGCTCCAGGTTTTTGTTTTTGTGATCATAAGAAAGTTCCACTGTCTAGTCTGTGATAAAAACGATCAGGTTCAACATTTGGGAGTTTACCTTTTGGATACTGTTGGGCTAAATTAGTTTTAAATAATTAATAAAGTTTTAGTTTGTATAAGACCTGCTATAGTTCATTATTATACTGAGGTCATGTGACGATAAGGACAGAGGTCACAGCTGTGAGACGCATAGATACAAGTCAAGACGAATACATGATATTCCAGTTTATCTAATGGCAAACTAACTAAATAGGCCAAGAAGTACTGATAGGGATGATGTCATGACCTGTTACCCAGACAACACCGCGGAAGTTAAATATAGCGAGCTGGAAATGTAAGTATATTCATGCCGTGAAGAAAATATTCTTATCTTTGCCTACTAATTATCATCACTGCAGAATACTTGACAAATACACATTTCTTAACTGGGACAACACAATCAAACACGCAGATTTCATTTTGGTAAACAACGTTTTTAACATCTGGCTCCGCTTCCTCTAAAGGAGCTTGTGAAAAAGAAATTCAAACCGGACGAGGGCGGGTTCTAAGGGTGACCGCTCTGTGGCGTTTAGGAAAAGTGCTTTCGGACAAGTCTCGCAGGTCAGACGTGGAACACGCCGCTGCTCATAAAGGAGACACTCGACGCTGGCAGCCTTTTCGAAAGCTTTAAAGCAGGTGGTTGTTCGAGGGTCAAATATGTCTCCATGTAGAACTAAATGACATTTTTATATTGAGGGATTGTTGGTTTAACTTTTAACTATCTTTAACCCTTTAAGGACTGAGCACATTATAGACCATTATAGCTCGCCTCGACTTTTTTTCTTTTTTTGGCCATAAAAATCATGTTAAAGGAGGTATCAGCATCTTTATTTTGCCTTTTTTTCACACAACTACCTCTATTTTACATATCCATCCTTATTTTTCCTTTGATGCATCAAATAAGTGTGTAATACCAGCTTAAGTAGAAGAAAAATAAAAAAAATGAATGTACCTTTGAAAACATGTCCAAAATGTCGATAAACTAACTGATACTTCCACTGCTAATGCGAGCGTCCCCAGAGCGACGCCTCGGCACTGACTGGGAGAATCCCGGCGACACCTGCGCTCTGATTGGTCGTTTTCGAGGGACAACGTAAGCGCGTTACCGTAATGACAGTAACGTATTTAAAGAGCCCTGCGCCTCTGCTTTGAGATGCCGTTTGAATTTACACGACGGCACAATCGGTTGCGGAGTTACGGTAATGGAAAGTCCGCAACTGCGAATCTATCGGCGGCGATAGCATCCGACGCTATAGGTATAATGAACTGTTGTATAATTGTGTGTACAGAGAGTGTGTTGTGCTGGTGTGTTACATTTATTTTTGTGTTATTGTTGCTATTCTTTTCCCCGTAGAAGCTGTTTAACATCAACCTTCTGAGGCTCTGAAGATGGAAATTAGCCACGTTAGCTATAATCTTTACATATTTACTTTTTTAAATGTTCATTAATATGTGCTGTCCCTTCACAAATTCATAAAAATAAGAAATCATATGTCTTTGTGTAAACGCAGAGGCCCAGATCAGACTTTAACGTGTGCGAAGGCTCCGTCCCGTCCTCCAGGGAAGCCTTTGTTGTCTTATCTGTCCTCAGGTGTAAAAGTTCATTATCTCATGGGTGTGAAACAAAAGTCACTCTGCTTTGAAATGTTTGCAGCTTTGTCATTCTGGTATAAATACTGAGAGCTCAGACGCTCGGGAGGAGGCTGAGGGGGAGAGACGCTCTAAGGGAGAGACACTTGATTGGGACGCAGACCGGTAGCCTCCCAGCGTCCCAAGAATAAACCTTTTTTTGTATTTCAAAACTCACCAGGGCTTCGCAAATGGATTCTTATTATTCACAGTATTTTTCCACAACATAAAGTTTGCGTATAAAATGTATTGTCTAGGCATAAACGTTCAGTGTAATCAGTCGGGAAAACTGTCTCTTGCTCTCCGTCCGAGAGTTTGACGACATCACATTCTAAAATCTGAAAACTACCGACGTCTATAATTTGACATCTTCTGTTGTTTGTCATTTTGTTCACAATGTTTGGGACAAAACTTGCAATCAAAATAAAAATGAAACAAATAGTCGAAAATAAATGACTACGTATATGTGTTTATTGTGGAAATGCTTTGTAGCAATAGGCTCTGTGCGCAGAAGCATGCTAGCTAGCTCACTGTGTCTCAAAGCTAACAGTCACTTTTATTAAAATCGCAAAACATGAAATAAACAACCTATTCAAATTCAAAATAATTAAAATAAAGACTACACAATTATTGTATCCTTAGAATATTTCAGTTTGTGGTGTTGTTTTAATATTTATTACGCATCAAAATTAGCATTAGCGTTAGCATGGAGACACAAACATGTCTCTTTTTAAACACAGAAGTGTCTCTGGTGAAGTATTAACTTTATTCACACCCGTAGCTCCCTGTCCACTCCCTGATCTTTAAATATTTATTCATTTTAGCGCGACTCGGCATAAACCTCATAGAGATAAAACTGGACAGGAAGCAGTGATGCTAAAAGATAGATTTCTGGGCGCTATTGTACACAGAGCCAGTTAAGCGTATTTTTGATGGGAAAGATTATAATGCAGTCCCGTGAAGGCACCGTTACCAAAACCTCCACGGTGTAAGTGATTTTTTTAAGTGTGTGCATGTCTAGATTCATTTCAGCTCACGAGATATTGTATATAAATAAATAAATCATGTTAGAGCCCTTTTTTTCCCATACTTGGTGGTTGTTTCCATGCTGGTACAGTAACAGTATATCAGTGTGTATTAGCCGAGGTGTTTTTCAGGAAAGGCCTGGTTGGTCTGGAGATACGCCCACATGCAACAAAACGCAAAACATGACGCCAGTGGAAACAGACCCTCATGCTGCCCCGAGTGATGACCTACACCTGCCTACGCTGGGCGAAAGGAGGGATGTAAAATTAAAGGAATAAAGGGGAACATTTTGGGGAAGTGTCTGGGGCAGTGGAAGTCCCTGATAAGAGTGCTGCTTCTACAACCCAACCCTGGATAAAAGGAAGAAAATTTAAAGGTTTGTTGAATAACGTTTGTGTACAATAGCGTCCGGCAACCTCACTGTTAGCGTCACTACTTCCTGTCCAGTTTTATCTCCATGAGGTTTTTGCCAAGTCACACTAAAATGAATAAATATTTAAAGATGAGGCGGTGGAGCTGCGGGTGGATGTCACTGACGACATGTTAAACACTACACAAATAAAACTAATACTTCACCAGAGACACTTCTGTGTTTAGAAAGAGACATGTTTGTGTCTCAATGCTAACGCTAATGCTAATTTTGAGGCATAATAAATATTAAAACAACGCCACAAACTGATTTATTCTACATATAAAAATTGGGTATCCTTTATTTTAATTAATTTGAATTTTTATATATGAATATTTATATATTTTTTTATTTTAATAAAAGTGACCGTTAGCTTTGAGACACACTGAGCTAGCTTATGGTGTCTTGCCCAAGGACACAACAACAGCATGATGTTTTATTTATGTCGAGAGTGGGATTCAAACCACCAACCTTCAGCTCAGAGGACAAACACTTTACCAACTGAGCTACTGCCGCCTGTGGGCTAAAATTGGGTCTAAAACAATACGGAAAAGACATGAACCACAGAAATAGCAGCAACGCAATTCAGGTTTTGTTGACGGATCTATTCCCTGTATATTTAAAGTTGCACTGTGTAACTTTTCTGGTGGAGGCACCTGTTTGCCTCCAATTCGCCTGGAACGTTCCACAGTATGACATTAAACGTATCCATCTTGTCTTTATTCAATAACAGATGTTTTCTATTGCTAAAAACATGAATTGTTATTGTGAGCGTGGCCGCCTTTCTATTCCAGACAAAGCAATAACATCCGACAGGACAGAGGAGGTTGTTGAGTTTGCGTTGAAAAGGTTTATATCGATTGTGTTGGAAAACTACCTCAAAATGTCTTCAAAGTTTGTAAAATATATTGCGTCTGTAGAAAAAGAATAACTTATCTAGTCAGTGGTGGATAAAGTACT
>KN483605.1:0-13961 GCA_000787095.1 Periophthalmodon schlosseri | reverse complement strand
CCCTCTCTGTGGTGGCTGGAGTGGCCGGGGTTGTATCCGTAGTAGCCGGTGATCCTCAGAATCCTGTCCTCGATGTCGTGGACACCATTGGCGGTCACTTTGGAGTCGGTGTTCCCGTAGACTGCGCGCTTTCCCGGGGACGGCGACGTCTTCCCCGGTAAATGTGTGTTCTTGATGGGCTCCAGGCGTATGCAGGGCTGTTCTGCACTCTCCACAACACCTTCGGAGGTTGTCATTGTGAAAGGTGAGGAAACAGACCAGAGCGCACGGTGCGACCCCAAACTCTGCATCAACAATTAGCAACAAGCGCAGGACATCAAAGGCACGCGCACATTCCTCCGGTGGAGCTTCGGACGCAGCAAGGTTACCGCGCTTCACACGCCTGTCACGCGTTGCACACTAGGGGGCGTGTTATTACCCTGTATTATAAACGCTCATTATCCCGACAAGAGCAGGCAGAACGGAGCTGAAGATCAATGATGCTGCCATTCACAACCATCCTTTCATTAATAACTTAATAACTTATAGCCTATTTACGCACACATTACGCACGCATAAATGAACTGCCATATGTCAATATGCATTTTATGAATAAGTAGGCACGGTTTATTATAGGAACATTGTTCTTATAATAAACATATTCTACATATTTGTGTATCTGCTGAACAGAAGTGTCACTCAGAAGCATTAATAAGTATAATCCTGTAGGGGAGCTTGCGTGAATAAGGGTTAGGCCTATTTAAATAAAGTATTTACCCCCGAACTATAACCTCTGCACTGGTTTGAATCCTGGAGAGACTTCAGTCTATTGATATCTTGCTTTTGCAAACCACAACATTACCCATGAATTATACCATATCATCTCACATGCCAGACTAGAGCCAACAGCTCAGATGGGGACTATGGTGTTTTATCACAGTAATTTCACAGCTCCACTAAAAATAAACAATTATATAAATATAATACATCTAGGACTTTATTTTACTCTGCACGCTTAACTTGTATACTAAAGACATTTCCTTTGCTCTGGGGTGCAATCTCGTCCCCGCAGCTGGCCACATGTTCCGGGCTGGCTCAGGCAGACTGCACTTGACTGGATCGCCCGTGTGGCAGCTACAAAAACTCTCCCTCCAATCCAATAAAAGTAGATGCAGTGTTTCCGCTCGCCGCAGATCCTCCACTCTCCGTGTGAAATTGATTCCCGGTGTGTGGAGAATTCCCGGCCCCGTTGGCATTGTGCAGCCCGGGTTTTACGCTGCCCTTGGACGCCAGAAGAGCCCCCCTCCCCCTGCCCCCTCCCTCTCTCCGCACACACGCACTAAACCAATCTCCACCTCGCCTTCTTTTGTTTCGCTCCAAAGCACTTATCTCATACATTCAGTTCAGGGACAGCTTTGCGACTACAACAATGAAATATCAATGCCCAGAAAGTTTCTTCACGCCTTGTGCTAATTTATACTTGGACACTCGCGCGCGGTCCAAAACAGGCCGGGAAAGTAAACTTCAGTTGCCTAGTTTTCACACTGCTTATGTAGGCCTACTTTGTAGTAAGTGGAAGTACTTCCGCTTGGAGCTTTGAAAGTTCCACAATAGGGGTTTAATTATCGCCAAACAAGCACGTTGCATGAGTCGCCACCAGGAAGGTCAAGTTATGTGTCACGTCCCGATTAGAGTTTTTCAAGGTATTTTTCAGCAACAAAAACTTCCGTAATGAAAGAAGTGGTTTTATGTTTGAATATTTACCTGCTGAAATGTTACACAGTGGAGCTAATTGAGAGCTAATCCAATTCCCCACCCAACCTTTTTAAAAACTTTTATCTCTCATTCCTCATTCTTTCCATTCGATTTCAACTATGTGCGGCAAAACTCGTCCAATATCCACCGCAGCAGCAGAACCAGCCTCAGCCTCTCCATCTCCCCCTCCTTACCACCACTATAGGCCTATGAAAGACATTTTGTAATTCTGTCATAGCCACACCACACGGCTTATCCATTTACAAAATATCCCTTACCCCACACTCATTTGTCTCTGTGATAGCGTGATTAGATATCTATGCTTCAGTGCAACAACTGAAAAAAACTAAACAAAAACAAGCTAGTGTTCATTAAAAATCTTTGCAGGTTTAGTCAGCAGAACCCGAGGAGAAAACTTTGAGATTAGAAATGCCTGTGGACTGCAAATACAGAAACTGAAAAATTTTAGATTCGAAATGACACACAGAGACCTTTTATTATTCCACCTCTAATCGTCCTCCAGCTAAATAAGCTTCTAATGAGACTGACTTCAATTACCGGCAACTATCAGTCAGCTCATCCCAAGACACATAATCTCCAGTGTTTTATGTAAGATTTGGTTTAAAAAAAAAAGAAAAGAAAAGAAAGAAATGATGAAATGAAATATTGAAAAAAAAAAGTTCTTATTAATTAAAAAACAAGATGCCTTTCATGCATGCTGCTTAGTCACCTCCGTAGTGCTTGTAACAGCCCTATTAGTAATACACTTGCTTTGTGGTTGGTCTTAAAAGAACTAAAGGACGCGTCAAGGAGACTGGTGCCCTTGGTGACTCATTGTAAGTGTACGATGATCAAAAAGTCACCATGGGGATTAATGACCTTGAACTTCACTGCCACAATATTTCTCTGTTCTCTGGCTTTTGTGGTTTAATATTTTTTTTTTCTAAAATAAAAACAAATGAATTACAAGTAGTGTGAGATTGACAGTTGGATCGGTGCAGCATCTGCAGTGATGCGATTGCTGTATCGGACTGTTGTGGTGAAGAAGGAGAAGTCGAAAGGCAAAGCTCTCGATTTGCCGGTCAATCTACATTCCCATTTTCACCTATGATCATGAAATCGTGGATACAAGCGGTCAAAATGATTTCCTCCACAGGGTGGCTGGGCACTCCTTTGGAGATAGGGTGAGGAGTTCAGTTACACGGGAGGAGCTTGGAGTGAATAAAGAGAGAATAAATTGTAGCAGAAGACAAGAGGCATGAGGCTGGAGTGCTACTGCAGGAGAAGTTTATTTACCATCTGTACAGGACCCAGCACCTGGAGACATGAACCCTCAGGACATTATGATAATGTTGTCCATTCCAGTCTAGTGCAGTCTGGCTAAGCTTCCACTGTAGGGAGTATTATACCTCTGATGACGCAGGCTAAGATAACAAGGACTGAGCTGACAGTGAGAGTCTTCAGTACAGCACAGAAATGGAATTTCTCTGACATGGAGTAGAGCCGCTGCTCCCCCACATGGAGAGGAGACAGTTTGGGTGGCTCGAGCATCTGTTCTGGATGGATGCCTCCCTGGGAAGGTGTTCCGGGCACGTCCCACGGGAGAAAGCCCCAGGAAAGACACAGGACACACTATGTCTCTTGGGTGGCCTGGGAACGCCTCAGGATCCCCCTGGAAGAGCTGGAGGAAGTGTGTGTGGAAAGGGAATTCTGGGCATCCCTACTCAGATTGCTGCTTCTACAACCTAGCCCAAGATAAAGTAGAAAAAAGTGGATGGATGAACTTTTTGAAATACAACTCTTTTGCATTAGATATTTTTCTGCTGGCAGCAGTGCACTTACACATTCTTACAACCTTCCTCCTATATTGGCATGACCTTTTCCTTGTCCCTCTTACACTACACCTGCTAAGCACACACATGCACACTCTCCCTGCAGCGTCAATACTCGCTGCGCTCTGCTATTGGATTAGTCTGTGCTGACCGCGCTGCCCGAGTCCTCTGGTAAATAAAACATTCAATGACCACACTGCACTTTCAGAAATAGAAATAATACTTTATGCTACACTATGCTTGGCCTTGTTATGGTATGTTATGGCTTTTTGCACATGCTTCTCCCTACACACATATATTTGTTGCTGCATTTATTCCCTACATGCCCATATAAGCAATTAGTCTCATAGTGTGGGCTTGAACATGAAAATTTGATCAGAAGCATTGGAGGTGTCTCTGTCTGAAGGTCACTGCGGTCCCGGATGTAGTAAACAGTGAATAGGTGAGTACACATGATTGAATGTTGGCTGGCGAGATCATAACTCAGCAAAATGGAAATGCACTGCACCTTGTCCATAAGGGGGCACTTAACATTTGACCTTGCCCCATAAAAGGATCAATAGACCCCAATCTCATTCCCCAAGTGCTTCATTTTGGAGAGAAAAATGTGTCTGACCCCAAGTGTCTGACCCCAAGGGAAGTTTGTGTATGTGTATGTGGTAAACTGGCAAAAGGAAGGTAAATAATGAACCAGTTTTGACAAATATGCGAAAAATACACGCCAGTTGCATCAATCTGAATTTGAATGTATTTTCTTATTTAAATTATTATTGTTATTTTTTTGGTGACCTTGCATAGAAATCTTTTGCCCTTACTCCTAATTTGTTATTTATTTACTTGTTTTTACCAGTCCTAATGACAATGTTTGACATTTAATATTGGTTTTATTTTAAAAGTGCACTGTGTAACTTTTCTGGAGGAAGTTACGGCACCTGCTTGTCTCCATGGAGAATCATTTGCTTTGCCTGGAATGATCCACATCTATATGGTATTAAACCTATCTATCTTCATGGTGAGAACAGCCAGGTTACGTTAGATCTTTGGAGAGGCGATCCCGCTCACAATTAGAATGTATGTTTTTCACGTTTTTCGTGCAATAAAAACAAATAAATGGAGGATAGATATGTGTAATGCAATATTGTGGAGTACAGTCAAAGCCACAGACAAGCAGGAAAAGTTACATAATGCGTCTTTAAAGTGTAAATCTGTTGACATGCATTATTTAACTCATTTGCACAAATTTTTATTGTTAGATGCAGGGAATCACTGTAAACAATATTTACTGAAACTATTTTCACCAGTCATCTTAAATTGCAATTGAAGTGTATAAAACGATTTTGTAGGCCTACTTCCTGTTGCGTTTTGGCTGTGATCTCTGGAGGGCTCATGAGGAAATAGTCAAATCCCTCTCGCTCCTCTCATGCAGCCTCCCTCTCTCCCTCCCTCCTTCCTTCCCTTCCTCCGGCCTCTTCTCTGCAGTCAGGGTGATGAATGAGAGGCTAACTGAACAGGAAGACCAGACAGAGCTAGCCTGGATTTGGGGACTATGGGTAATCTGTACTATGATGGCATCTTATAGGCTCTGTCTCAAGACTTGTGTAGGCTAGGTTACAGAAAACAAAGGTCTTTGTGGTAGTTTGGTTGTAAAATAATCCCTGAATATGGTTTTGTTGTTTATTGTTATTTGGAGGTGAAGAGGAGGAGATGGAGAGGCTGAGGTGTGTGATGGTTCTGCTGCTGCGGTGGAGAAGGCTGGAGAAGGGTGCACTGTGTAACTTTGCTGGTTGTGGTTCACCACTGGATTTCTTTGTCCAGAGGTTCCACAGTATGGCATTATACCTATCTATCTTGTTATTGTTTTGTTCAATTACTGGTGTTTTTATTGCTCAAAAATACTATAAATACCAGCCTAGCCACAGATCTCCTTGTTACCATGGCGATAAATGGATTTGCTATGGGACATTCCAAGCAGGTAGAAAAATTACTACATTTAAAAGGTCTGGGCTGTAGGCTGGATAGCTCCACAATTGCATAAACAGAGCATTTGATGATAGAGTCCCTCATTTATGTCTGGTTTTATGCACACTACACCGCAGACAATGCTGATGTTGTATCCATGAGCAAGACACTTCACTCACCTTGCCTCTGGTGGCTGCAAATTGTTTTACTATATAAATATTCCTTGGTGTGTAGTGTTTTTTGAATGTCCACGAGAATTGGAAATCACATTCTAAACATGCACATTCATCATCGTCGACGAGGTTGTCAAAAAGAGGAGGATAACTTGATTGGAAGCCAGGGGTTTAGTGCTCCAACACTCATTCTCAATCAAAGACAAAATCAATGGTGAGGCGTTAGCATGTAGAGCTATTAGCATGCATTATTACATCATTAAATCCTGTTTACAAGGTTGTGCCCATTTCCCCTCTGTAACATCAGGCAATCGTTTTAATTTACAGCTTTGGTTACCGCGGTGATTGTGTTGTGTTGTATAAACAGTCCCGGTGTTGTCCTATTCCTCCCACTCCTCATCAGCTCTCTTCTCATTCCAGGCCTCTTGGGTCAGCCCTGCCTCTCAGCCCATTCAACTGTGATCTATGTGCGGCCCGCTGACACTGAGAATCCAAGCTTTAAATGGATATCGACAGAACAGAATCCGTTAAAGGGTTTGGGAATTGTACGCCAAGGCACGCACATCCTCACTAGATAAATGATCAATGGAGCATACAGCTGAACATTGGGCCAAACATTGTCAAACCAGGTGCACTACTGTGTCTTCTACCGTAAGTAATGGATACGACGTGCAGGTACATTGAGTTTCACACATAGGTTAAAGGTGACATATTGTGTAAAGTAAGGTTCCCTTCGCCTGACCAGCCAGTCCTTTCTACATTCTGTTCAAATCCAGAAAGGTTTGGAATCTGACCATAGAGCGTGACAAACCTCCGTCCTAACGTGGGATGGTCCAACCACAGCCGCTAATTTGTAGCATGTGTCTCTCAAATGCAGAAGACATCGCCTCTTGAAAATTCTAGTATCATTCAAAACAAAATATATCTGACTTCTTTTACCTGAGATAAATTTGGTTTGGTGCTTTGATTGTTGATTCTGCAGAAATCCATGCTGTTACTGTCCCCTTTTTTACATGTAAACCTCCATGTTTGTTTTGACAGGAAGGGACCATGTGTTTCTCTGATTGGTTAATCTGCCTGTAAATCATGCCCAACTCAAATTGGGGAGACAGAATATGGCTCCAGAGTCACACATCTGTGTAAAGTTTTGTCAAAGCGTGTGGTTCTGGCTGGACAGGTAAGTGTTCCCTCATCAGTAGCTTACACAGAGTTGTTGATTCATGCATGTTCAAGTATGTTGTATAGTTTTGCATTCGAGTGCTCAAAAAACTGCCGTTTTCAGCTACCCCCTATCCCTTCCCACAGACTCCTTCTCATACATGTAGGGTTCAAAAATGTCATGTAGCCACTTTTCAATATTAAAAACAAGTCACTGAAAATGTACAGCTTGTTACACTTTTATGCTACTTTTTGCTCATTTTTATCAGGAAGTCAATGGGCTTATTTCTACCATTTTAGACCAATATTGCCGTTTACAATAAATAAACTCTTATACTATATAGGGCTCAGAGGAGGTTGCCTGCAGGTGCTGGTGGTGTGCTTTGTCAATGCCGTATTTGCACAGTAGTTCATCAGCATTGACTTAACTGTCTGGTACTTAAAGGGTTAATGGGGCGGCCTGTTTGACCCTGGTAACCTGCATTGAACCAATACATTGACTAATTGGAGGTTGTTAATACTATTATGGGCCAAGTGAAATCATGGACAGTTTTGTACAGGCTTAGCAGTAGGATACAGGAGTAGAATTGTAAAGTGTTTCAAAGAGTTTGCATGTTCTCCCTGTGTCTATCTGGGAATAAGGTTCTCTGGTTAGGAGCATCAAAATAGTCTTACATTTGGAGAGTTAGGGTGCTGCTGCTGCTCCTGATAAGTTACACACAAGAAGTATTCAGTTCAACTTTATTTATATAGCACATTTAAATACAACTTAAGCTGCTCAAAGTGCTTCACATAAAAAGTAAAAAAAACCAAAAACAAATATACAGATAATACAATGCATAGGCAAAGAACAATAAAACAATAAAACACCAATAAAACATCAAGATATTCTGTCTAGCTCGTATTAAATGCCAGGGAGAAAAGGTGGGTTTTCAGTCTAGTCTTAAACTAAAGTATTAAAGGATGGACCAACCAAAGGCCTTTTTTTTTTTTCTTTTATCTCCAAATGATTTGCAACAAAATAAGTCCACTCATTTTTAAAGGTGCACTATGTAACTTCTCTAGTCGAGGGTCAGCTAACTGTCTCCATGGAGATGCTATTTCTTTGCTTAGAATGCTCCAGTCTGGCATTAACTTATCCATCTCTTTGGAGACAAGCAGGTGATGCCACTAGGTCTAGTTACAGATCAGATCTGTGGAAAGGTGATCCCTCACTCGTAGTAAGAATGCATGTTTTTAAGGTATTTTTTTGTGAAATGAAAACACCTGTAGTTGAATAAATGCAAAAATACATTAGTTAAATGCCATACTGTGAAACATTCCAGGCAAGACAATGTCATCTCAAAGGAGGCAAGTAGGTGGCAGACCCCCCACTAGAAATGTTACATAGGGCACCTTTAAATTAAAGCTTCCTTCCTGTCTTAAAATATGTGCAAAAGTATAAAAGACAGGTCTATTCAGTTTTTAATGTAGATTTCCAGTTGTCTATACTCATAATACTCATACCTCATATTAGGCTACATCCATTTACTTCAAATAGAACACAGAAAACCAAGGTAAAACCCTAATAAGCAGTAATGGTAATGATTCTTAAGCTAAATCAAAACGTTGAGTTACAATGCACCTGCGCAACAATAAAAAAGTTTTATGAATTTTTCCAAGGACAAAAACCAGAAGGATCTTATTTCTATGTGCGCAGCGAGCTTATGTAAACTTGCTGTAGCTGTCTGCTTGTGACACTTGAGATGTCAAAGGATAAGCATATTAAACAGGCTTTCTCTCCCAGACATCGTAGTTTCAAAACAGTACCTAAAGCGCCCCCTTCTGGCTAAAACTTTATTCACATGCCCCAGGGAAAACATGCAGCTGGCCTGGAATACGGTCAAAGTGAAATGAAAAGAAATGAAACTTAGACATTTAAAAATAATTGTTCTATTGCATAGCCGACCATTGTAAACATTTTATGTTTGTTCTTGTCAGCTTGCAACAATCACAATAAGTATGAACCATTTTGTCAACCTGCTTTTAATTAAATATTTAGTTGCAGGTGCAGGAGTTGGCCAAATTTGTATAGATACAACACATTTCAATACAATGTTTAAAGAAACATGCTATGTTTTATTTGGGTATTTAGTATTAAACTATAACAGAAAAAAAACAAAAACAAAACATGACTTGACATTTTTAACCCTACAAAAAAATCCCAAGTACAGAGCAGTGGGAGGAAATAGGAGATATGGGAATGTAGAAAAAAGTCCTCCAGCCTACAATGCAGGGACCCACTGGACTACTCAGACTCAACTCTGGCTAATATAACATTGTTAAAAGCTTATAAAAGTCTATTTTACATTATATGTCCTTTTTAGTATTTGGCCAAACAAGCCTATTGGGTTTTGAAAGCATTTTATTTTGTTGCAATCAGTAGGTTATAAGATCAAGTCTGGTGCAGATACTTCAAACTGTGCAACAAATCAATCTGAAGTAAGTTGTGGTTCTTTTTATTAAAACAGCCAGCCATAAGCCCTCTTTTGCACTGCTTGTGGGTAAAGTACTGAGCTAAATTCCTCACGTACACAGTTATCACATTGGCACATCACGAGAAATACATTTACTGGGCTTTATTGCACAGCTCTGCACAGCCAGCGATTCTAGGCACTCTGGAACCCAAGACTGGGCTCTGCAGTTTTAGCTCGGAGTCTGCCAGCAGCTCATATCAGTCAGGGCGATCAAACAAATGTATAAAACTGCAGTAAATGATGAATGTGACTCATGTGGACAGATATAATAGTGAGTAATACATGTGAAAGTGAATGACGTCATAGGTTTTACACAGCAGTTAGTCCGTAGGCCAGTGTTTCTCATTATGGGCCAAAATCGGAGCAGTGCGTTCCCTGTTCTCACGGCACACCAGCAGCTGCTCCTGTGCTGCACTGAGGGTCACTCCATATGCTTCACACAGATAGTAAAGGACATATAGAAAGAGTCATATGTCAGGATATGTTAGGAGATGTTAGATTTAAGCATGGGAATGATCTTTTAAGAGGGCTTGGTCTTATGGAGTTAGCAGGCTTCAGTAAACTCAAAGTGCATTGCATTCGTTATTTAAACCATAGTTGGTGGTGGTAAGCAGCCGCAGCTCCCCTGGGGTGGACAAAATTGAGGATGCCAATCTGCGCCATCAGCCTCACCCATCACCAGCGCCACATTCACACATAATGGGTGGGTGAAGTGTCTTGCCCAAGGACACAACAACAACCACTGGTCAAATATGTGATCGACCACTAATGCCCAATATCTGCCCTGTATTTTTGTAAAGTTGCTGTCTTGACAAATGAATTCCTCCACTGTGATAACGGAGAGTAAAATAAGTATCAAGACTAAAAAAAGACAAGATCTAAATACAAAATATACGATAAGGATAGACTCCATTCTCTTCCATGTTTTATTTCACCCATTTCACAACATGAGCCTGTTTTTACGCCTCTGACAGTGCCCATGTCCTCTGATCATCCAAGAGACTGACAGAATAAATAGCATCCAGCTCTGAGCACTCACCTGTCTACAGTGAGTGGCAATAGTAAAAGTGGCTTTGGACCATATCAGCTCTGACTTTAGACTTTTGTGCACACTCTGAGATGAATATAAAGCAGATGTTTGTGCTGTGTCTCCTTCACTGTCTTCTCCAGGACCATGAACAGGTCACACCAGAATACAGATCAGTCAAAGATGGTCCATTTTTACAACATTTACACATCTGATCTAATGTCTGAAGAAGCTTGGAGAGAGGTGAATGAACAAGATGACACTAATTTATTGGCTCTATAAAGACATCATTTCAGTCTGGTAAGTTAAAATGTCTAAATATCTTGCTTTGTCATAAGAAACCATTTTTCTTCAGACTCTGACTGTTCTTTCATTTCAGTTTCCGCCAAAAGACTTGGTGACATTGCACCTTTTCTGGCTGTCTCCAACTAGACAAGGCACTTTTTTCATTCTTTTTGATTATATTTTGTAACAGGACGTCAGTCAGTTTCTCTCTCTGTAAAAATCTTTTCTGGATAACAACATTCATTCACTCAGTAGACCTGGATCAATTACTTCTGTAGGCCTACTGACACTTTGCAACTGATATCATCAACAATCCTTGGAGCTAACTGAAGGCACTGATCTGTCTATAGCTCTGTAACTCAAGTTAGACTTCAGTCAGCTTTATATTAACATAATCTGACCATAATGAACTGATTTAGTGGGAATAACAACAGGTGAGCTGACGTGCTCTGTTAAACAAGTCCCTCTCTTACATTCACAACCTACAACACAACAGTTTTTCAGTTTTTAGTCACTCTCACTTTTTTGTTGCAAATCAAACACCTAAACAGGACCATGAACTGAAGAGGGATCTTAAAACTTTTTTGGGCAGTGTTTGCCAATGTGTGCATTATGTCACCATAGTAACTGTCCGCAGAACATTTCGCCATAGATATCCATGTAGAACCCTCCAGCGTGATGTCACTGCACAGTACCAATATTTTACCCACAATTCTGTTGTATTAACCCTAAACCTAGTCCTCCATCAATCCCATACTTTATCTGTATTTGATGGTTACTTCCCATGCAATGTTCCCAGCTGTTTCCGGGCCTGTGGATTCGTGGACAGATTTCCCATGCTCACTGTGCTCTCTGCTGCTCTTGTGGTTATCTAATCCTAGTCCTATCTAACCCCAATCTACAACCCGGCACTGCACAATGTCTGGAGTGTGCATGCTAAGAAGGCATTTCCCCCTCTGACCTGTGCTGATAAGAGCGCCCCCTAGAGACAGCAAAAGGAGGGGGGGCACCTGTGTGGTTACTGGAATTATGTTTATGAATTACAGGCAGTAGTTTGTTTATCTGTACCCAGGGAGGAGCAGGGGCAGTGAAAGCCTCCTTATCTAACTTTATACAAGCTAGTGCTACTGCTGCTAGTGATGGCAGGATTGGTGTCACGGTAAAGTCTATAGGGTCAATTTAGGTGAAGGTCAAAGGTTAATGGGGTTCCAAATGGGGGCAGGCAGAAATTTGTGGTAGAATTATTAATAACTTTTCAAAATACAGATCAAATGTTTATTGAGGCTTATGGTTAATAAATGTATGTATATGTAACTAGGCCAAACAAAAAAACAAAAACAGCTAAACAGAACCCTTTTGAGCCTGGATTTAAACATTGTCAAAGTAGAGGCCTGTCTCACATCTTCAGGAAGACTGTTCCAGGTTTAGCTGCATAAAACTGAAACGCTGATTCCCCATGTTTAGACCTGACTCTGGGCACCAGCAGGAGGCCGGTCCCTGAAGTCCTCAGAGTGCGAGATGGTTCATATGGCACTAACATGTCGGAGATGTACTTTGGTGCTAGACCATAGAGAATGATTGGGGTTGTTGTTTTTTTTTTTTAAATGAGAGGTCTACTGTGAGTAAAGTGATGTGGTTTGGAGTTTGGACGAAGAAATACGATTATTTTTGGTGTTAAATGTTAAATGGCACAGATGAATGTATTGTTGCCTGTATTGTGTATGTTCATGAAATCAACACTAATACCACAATACTTTTTATTTTATTATTTAAAAGATTAGATCAAATCGAGATGGATCATTATCACCCAGCCCTATAATGATTGCACCTATAATGATTTCTTTGTCAACACAAATGAACTAAGATGAAGATTTTTTTGTATGGAAAAAAGTTATAAAAGTTATAAAATTATTTACTAGTCACTAGTAAGAGCATCAAGCAAACAAATACAAAACATTCTAATAAAGACCTATTTGGGCCTATATTAAAACAGTTATATTGTCCATGTCCCAGACCTGAGCTTCTGCCCAGTCACCTCTACAAACAACACAGGGGCACATTAGAACAAGTGCAATTTCTTGTTCCCTAAATCTGTCTGAATGATAAATGATCCACGTCCTCACCACAGACCAGACAGGACAATAAGACTGAAGCACTGGAAAACTACCATCACAACATGGACAACAGAGACATGCTTTATATTTCAAATTTCCAACTAAAACTGCAAATGTGTCGAATTTATCTCATGTTTGTATAATTTCAATGTGTGTACCAGTGTATGGATACCAGTGATACTGCAGGGTTTTGACATCCTGAGCACGACTTTCATACCACCCATACCATCTTAATGCAGTGAATGTGAATGTGTTCTTAAGGTCAGATGGGGTCTACTTTCTCTCTTTTTAATCCTGGCTCTATCAAGTCTGAACCACAAAATGTAAACATAACCTCATTAACACAAACTCATTAACAGTCAAACACAGTCTCATTCCTCTGTACTTCAGGTGAACTGCATGTTTTGCAGTAATAATCTGGGATGTTTTTGTCGTTAAAATGTATAAAAATGTCAACACAATTTTTAAAACCAATGCATTAGTAACTTTTGAATCGAGTAATCATGGAAAATAATAGATAGCTAGATTTGTTAGCCATGATATAGGAGGCTAGGAGATAGGTCAAAAGACGATATAGGGAGAGGATTATGGCATCCAAAACTATTCAGTTGAGGGACATATTGGCATTACGGTTAGTAGTCCTTCATTGTTACAGCTAGGAAGTCGGATTCCTAGGTGTAATGGGGTCTTTCTGTGTGAAGTTTGCATGTTCTTCCTATAGCAGTATAGATTACTGTTCCCAAACATGTACAGTAGAGTCTAAAAATTTAGTAAGCTGCATTGGAATCATCATGATCAATACATTTTACAGTTTTCGTGCCTATATCAGCTTTCACCTCACTTCTCCAGTAACATTATTCTCCTTGTGCACACTTAACTATCCTGGTTAGCTAAACAGTCTCATTCCAAAGTCTTATCTGAGCGGATGGTTGGAGCAGGACACTGACCAGGCGCTTGCATCTGCCCCCGTGTGCTCCTGCCCTGGCCGGGACAGCGTATCTGCTCCTCCTCTGGATCTAATGTTTATAAAGCACAAGCTAACAACCTGGGCCGACCCACACTCCATCTATGCTGTTTACACCGCGAGTCAGGGCATATGCACGTCAGGAGGGGATAATGAAGTGCAGAGCTTTGTCTAGAAGAGCAGGTGTATTATTGGATGT
>KN483604.1:1396-24717 GCA_000787095.1 Periophthalmodon schlosseri | reverse complement strand
TTTAAATCAACAGCACGTGTAGATATGAAAAGCTATTTTTGATGTCACTGAGTAACAATAAAGCATGAAAAAAACACTGAATAATTACAAATTTAAATCTGATGTAGATCAGTAGGTTTTTTTTTGTTTTTTTTTTACATATCTACTAAATACTGCAGAGGTTTTGGCTCTTTCCATGAAAAAAATATATGATGTGAACTTTGCTTTAGTTTTTTTCAGATCTGTAGTTTCAGATGGCAGACTCTGAACTGTTCCTATTGCTGGCAATAGACAGCGTCTGTTCCTCCAGCCCGGGGACAGGCTCCGGGTGTCTGAGATGTGGCACTGCTCATCTCTTTGACATCTTTTGGAAGTACTTTGGCCACTGGAGTTTGCACTGAGATGAAGGCCAGTATGTTTTAGATATTATCGTACAGAAGAGCTCCCTGAAAATAACTTTTTCCCCTGAAAGTGGCAGTATGTATCATGGAGACTTTTTTTTTTTTTAAGAAATCATGCTAAAGTACAACCAACTACATTTAAAACTGACTCAACAGAATGGCTCTTTTTTTTCTTGTTTTGGAAGTAAACTGTCCTTACAGTTTCTCAGACTTGTAATAAGGGTGGGTGATGGTGATAAAAATCAAATTGTGATCTTTCTTGACCACTATTATGTCCCTTTTTAGACACTAATGTACACATAAGGCCCACAGCGCCACCTTATGGCTAGGAATGAAATCTGCAGTTGGCTACTATCGTTATCGTGATTATTGCTGCTCTGTTTAATGTAGCTCATTATGCTAAACATTGCTCAAACATTGGCACTTTTCTCACCCACTCATCTTATTAATGTATTAATCCCTTGTGAGGAAAATGTATTCTCATATGACCCATCCTTCCTGCCGCTGCAACTTATCAGGAGCAGTGGACCGCTGCTGTAGCACCCAGGGGCCCATCTCTAGATCTTGAGCTCAGGACAATGTTTACCTATGGTGCATGCTTTGAGTCCATGGGGGAAACTGGAATACTTGGAGGAAACGCATCCGGAACTCAAAATATAACGTTATATAATAAGTTTTCAACATCTGATAGAGGCTAAACCCCAACACAATTGCACTGATTTTGAATACTGCTGGTCAGTAACTTCCACATTCTTTTTAACATTCAGTTGTTTTATGAAAGGGATCATGAAAAAGTCCTGTAGATGAATGAATGATCAAACATGCTCCTACACATTTGCCATGACTGTGTGAAATATGCCTTTATAACACAGCCTTAATTCACTCCGACAGTGGTATTCTCTTGGGTAATTAAAAGCACAGACAGTTAAAGCCGGGCCTGAAGGCGGCTCTGCGTTGCGTAATGCGCCAGTTCCCTTGGCAAACGCTGAGTAGGTTTATTCAGCGTGAAGCACAACGTCATATCATGGAATTCCTGAGGCATCCGGCTGCAGCCCAGAGTTGTGTAAAATAATTCCAATTAAGGTTCAGAGTTCAGAGTTCAAGGTTTCTCTATTAGCACCCGGGGGAAAATTTGTAGAAGGGACCGCAGCAGTCCACTAACATTAAAAGTAAAATTAAGGCACAGATATACAGTATCAGGCACTCAACACCAAAGTCCTACAGCCTTTGAAAGCCACAGTTCAGCAGAAGCCTCAGGTTCTGTGTGAGAGTGGGATTCCCATGGACTTCACTCCTGTTCAGTTTCAGTCTCAATTACACTCATTTGGGAAGCGCAAACTCAATTCCACTGGTTTTGCCTGTTCCACCAGCTACTGATTTTAGACTCTTGAGAGACAGAGCAATATAACTTTTGTGTTATGTTAGAAAACTTCACCTGTCCATCTGTGTCTTTCACTTAGCCAGTAGCCACACATTTTTATTCGCTTAGTTCATTTTAAGCAGTGGTCCAAAGTTTTTACTTACTTCATGAATTCTGCATATCCTAATTATTCACCATGATGAGTTTTTAAGCACTTTTCACAACTTTCAGAGGCCAGAGCAGAGTATTGCCATCACAAAAAAACTAACAACTAGCATGCTAATGGTGTGCTTCCTGAATGCAGACCGTACACAGCAGACGTCACATCACAGCAAAGATTTTGACCTCAAGAGCTGCTTACACAATATATCTGTACTGGAGCAAGACCAATTTTGCTGAAGTACATGGAAAAAATTAGGTACTGTTCCATCTCCATGGAGACAAGCAGGTGACAGTTACAAGTCAGACCTGTGGAGAAGCAAGTTCGCTCACAGTTTGAATGCATGTTTTACAAAGTAGGGCTTAGCAGTGAAGGCACCTGTAATTGAATAAACACAGTATGGATACGATTAGGCCATACTGTAGAAAATTCTGGCAGACTAGCAAGAAAATTTACAAAAAATTCTTAACTGGCCACTAAAACCAAAGATTTTTTAAATTATTTTAAGTGTGCTATCAAAAACCTACCTTTAAAAACTTAAATCAAGTTTTACTTATTGGCTTTTTTTCTCCCAGGATCACCACTACAGACAGTTATCACCAGTGGTATTTGCTTTACATCAGATGCCCTTCCAGATGCAGCCTACATTTATTCAACTTCACAACCTGCCCTTCTGTCTATACCAGTACAACTTTTTTAGTAGTGATCTAACACTGATAGCCTTAAAATAGTGTTGAACTTAATGATGTGGGGGAACAGTACAGGTATATTATTTCTGAAGCTCGGTCAATGGCACTAGCCTGATGGGGCGCTAAGGCTAATCAGGCTAACATGGGTGGACACCTGTCTGAACATATGCCAAGTCTGTAAACCCGGGGAGCGCATTATCCACTGACAGCTATTTTCTGCCGCCATTCTCACTCGATTTGACCAGAGAATGCACACAGGTGTAAGTGGTGCCGTTAACAATAGCTACACTGAGGTCTGCCTGCCCCAACGCTGTCTCTCTTCGCATTGTACCGCTCCAAATTGGCTTCCTGGGACAATTAGATGGAGCAGAGCCTGTTGTTTCTAGCCTCCCTGACACCTGTGCTTTCCCCACAATAATGAGCAACCGAAAAGAAAATGCATCACAAAGGTTTGCGAGGAGGAAATGAAATAATTAGCGTGTGATTTTATTAATGGGAGCCTGATTCCGTTTTGCGGTATGTTTTGGCGGCGTGCTGGGGTCGCATGCTGCTTCAGACTAATGCCACAGTTGTTAATGTAATGAGGAACAATGGGTTTCCTGTGGTGAGAGTTGAAATGACAGCTCGTACACTGTGGCGCAAAGCATTCTGTCAGACCGAACCAGCACATTTCACGGGTCTCTTTTGCCAAATGAATGTCCCACTATATCATCAGTTTAAAACGTGTACTTGCCTGGATTCTTAGTACCTACTGTTAAGGTAGTATAAGAAGGAGCTGCTAATTGGATGTTTTCAGTTTTTACATCTGAAGCGTGTTAGGATATTGTTTGAAAATAAGTGTTTACAATAATACATCTTTCCCGTCTCAGACAGTTTGCCGAATTTAACACCTTAGCATTCTGTCCTGTCAAATAAAGCATGTAGGCTACAGGTCTAACAAAATGAGCGATTTTTGTGTCGACTCTTTTGAACAGTTCCTTAAAGTGAACCGTTGGAATCGGATCTCATTTTTTAAAAGAATCATTTCTTTTTCTTACAAGATTTTTACACATTTTTACACTCATTAACGCTGATCCAACATGAGAATCAGCACAGAAGCAGAGCAGGCGAAATGAGTGAGAGCTTTTTGCACAAAAAAACATCTGGAATCGTAATAACAGTTGGCTTAATTATTATTATTATTATTATTGTAGTCCACGTTTTATTTGGATTATGCATCATTTCAAAGGGTAAACACACTCCACTCTCAGTTTTGAACCATTTTTGAGCCTTGGTTATGTCTCTCTGTGATTAGATTGTAGATAAAATGAGTTCTCACACTGGCTTCTGTCATATAAATAAATAGTAAAAGAGCCAGTCTTTTGAACAGCTCTTTGAGATGAACGGATCCAAAAGATTCAGATTCCATAAAAGAGCCAAAAATCCCATTATAAAACAAAATCTGATAAATAAATAAATGTAACAGGACCAAGCGCTGGGTCTCCTTTTCTCCCTCCTATCCCAGAGAATAACCAGCCTATGTGTCTCCCCCCCTCCCTCTCTCTCTGCGAAGTGTGGACCTGACCTGATTGTGGCAAATGTGCTCAGGACTGTCAGAACGCCACGTAATCAAATGTTTTAATTCCCTGTGCGCAGAGTGGGAAATCCGAAACATAACATAAAGAGATGACGTAAACTTATTCAGTAAACTGCAAGACTGAACAACAGCTCTTTGGGAAACTAAATGAAACGCTGTGGCTGGGAGACGAGGATAGCAAGAAAAGAGACTCGGACTTCCAGAGCCCTGTGCGTCGGGTGGCCTGTAAGTGTGCAGACTGAGAGCTAAGGAGAGACTGAGGGGAGGGCACGGAGCAAGTAGAGGCACTGAGAAAGGGCAAAGAAATGGAGGGGCAACCAGGGAAAACGTTAGGCCTATGTGACTAGTTTGCCCGTGTGTGTATTCATTTATTTTATTTTATTTATCTTTCTTTATACAGGGGAACCCAGTGAGAGCACTTGGGCTCTCTTTTCATGGGCGCCCTGTTTAAAATACAGTACAAGCAGAAAAACAGACAAAATAAACAAGTCCATATAAAACATTAAACAGGTGCAGGTCTGTGTATAAAAGTTTGTTACCAGATTATTACATTTTTATGGTTTTTTGTATGTTTTGTTTCGCGATTGTCACCAAAGCATCCGCTTTTGCTTTTCCTTGGAGTGTATTCCATTGTTGTGAAGCAAAACCACTCAAAGCCCTCTTTCCAGATCTGCGGAGGGGCGAGCCAGATCGCAGTAAGAATCCACGTTTTTCAAGGTTTTTGAGCAATAACGTATCTGCAGTTAAACGATTGCAGGATAGACACGTTTAATGCCATACTGTGGAATATTCTAGGCAAACATATTGCCATGGAGATGAGCAAATGGCGTACTCCGAACCAGAAAAGTTACATAGTCATAGAGAAAACAGTGATGGGTTTCAGACCCCTCACCTATAATAAAACATGGAGAGCTACGCGTACCCTCCCAAAAAACTCCTGCAGGCGCCCCTGACTCCAAGAAGACTGAATCCTAGTCCAACTGAGACTTAGACTCACTCCAGTTCAGTTTGATCAGGAGTCATTCTTCATTCACTGAGAAGAACTCCAAGTCCAACTGAGACTGTAAAATTGAGACTCCAGTGGACTCCAATGTGTAGGCTCAGGATGGGCTGAATTCTCCCTTGAGTTTTTTCCCTGCTATTCTGTTAAATTTCATGTAGATCTAGAGAACAAGCCCAAATGTCGTTTAATAAGTGACATGTTAAAGGTGCACTATGTAACTTTTCTGGTGAAGGGTCCGCCACCTGCTTGTCTCCATGGAGATTTTATTGCTTTGCCTGAAATGTTCCACTGTATGGCATTAAACTTAAATCTAGCTACATGGAAGTGCTGCTACAAGGCCAAATTAAAGGTCAGATCTGATATCATCTCCATGGAGACAAAAATATGGTGGACTCCTCAAGAATAGTCACATGATGCACCTTTAAACTGATTAAAAAAATATGAAACAGAAACACAAATCTGGCTATCTATGAAGAGTGCTGGCCAGCGCTGGACCATCATACTAATGGCTGGCATGTTCTGGACAACTGCAGTTTTTCTAAAGACAAATGTCATGTCCATGTGACGTTTTATGGCAGAATCATTTGGGTTCTTTTTCGTCATTTCATTGACCATGTCTTCTCGGATAGATTGAAGTCCGGCAGCATCAAGTCTGTCCAATCCTCGTCTTTTTGATGTTTTCATGTGGTGCCTCACCATTAGCATTATGTTTTTCCGTGTTTACCTGCATTAACAACTACATCTGGGTGACCTGATCAGCATATTTGCGCGTGATAATTGCCCATCTTGAATATGATGCTGTTTTCCCGTTCGAAGTAGCTGCATGCTGAGCCTTGCTCCTTTAGACAGGCGGGTTCTGCCCCCAAGGCCTTTGCAACAGCATCATATTCTTCTTTGGTTGGGTAGGCTTTAAAACTGTAAATGCTCTCAAGGATTGAATGCTTCATGCCAAATGAAAACTTGAAATGTATCCCGTCTCGGCTGTGACACTGGTTCACTTGTCATAGCTGGTACTCTATGTCAGCAGAGAATCTTTTCGGCCATCCACATATACGAGGAAGATTTCTGGCTCATCTTGGACACTTGCGGTGTTGCCTTCTGAAAGTGGCACTGGTACTAATTCAGTGAAGGGGATTATCAGAGTTGGCCTCTCTGGGATGTTTGAGATATTGGAGATCTTACACAGGGCATTGTTAAAGTCAGGATCCTTGTATTGCAAACTGAAATTGTACTTTGTGCTAATGGAAGTCATCCACAGAAACAGAACATGGACTTATTGGCAGTTTTCTTATATCCCCTTCAGATACAGTTAGCCTCAGGGTCAGTTTAGCCATCTGGGAATTTATTTATTTATTTATTTTTTTAAATAATAATCACAATCTTCTTCAAAATTATTGGTTGTCGATGTTGTTAGTCAAAATAAAACTTTTTTAAAAATATGTTCAAGAAAAGCCAAACTGACATTTAATTATTGCCCGAGACATATTGTGCTTTTTTTCCTTTTCTTTTCTTTTCTTTTTTTTTTTTTTTAGAGAGGCAGAGATCAAAAAATCATTTTAGGCATAACAGCATAGATGATTTTGGAAGATTTTAGTTAGACGGTTGATCCAAATGTGTTTATTTGAGATGAGTTCGTTCATGCACTTGATGGCGCTCTAACCTACATTTGTATGGTGTATATGTTGCATACAATACAATACAATAGTTAAATGAACATATTATGTGCACACTTTACTCTTCCATAAACCATCTTTAACCTACAGTCTTCAAAAAGCCACTCATTACAACACACTACTCTACTGGAATAAGTCAGTTGGGAAGCTCTCGATCTTGACCTTTTTAGGCGGTTCTTTGTAAAACGCCATCTGTACATTTATTTGATTTTGTTTCACCAGTAGATGGCAGATGTGAAAACCGTTCCCCCACCTCTCACCTGGCCCCTCCCCCCTCACCTGGCCTTTGTTCATGCTCAGATGTGCTCTCTGGTTTTCTTTTGTCAGGCCAAAGCTGGCATACTATTAGACTGCAGTAAAAAATAATAATTGTGACAGTTTTAGAAGCAAAATTATACTATTTCAGTTAAATCTCATGTCATCTTTTTAAAAAATTCAGTCATATGGTCACATATTAGAGGAGTGTTAATGTATTAGAATGAAAGAAAATGAAAGATTTCACATTTGCTTTTTATGTGTCAATAACTGTGAATAATCTGTGTGAAGAATTTTATACTGTGATGTTTCTTCTGACAATAATGTTAACACTGAAACCTGATATTGTGACATACCTAGTGAGAATACTAAAGGGTCGGTTCAGCCAATCCAACTACAAACTGGGATATTAAAATAATAGAACTGGATCCATTGATTTCGTGTTAAAGGCTGCACAAATGAGAAGCCCTGCCTCTTCAAAGGGAGTAGTTTAAATCTCAAAGTCATCTAGATAGAGTATAAGTGCAATTCTGAACTCATCCACTGAAAGAAGTTCATTTTCCTTAAAGTGTTCTCCATCTGGATATGAACTGAATTCATTTGGAACATGCAGGTTTTCAGACATTGCCTGCTGCTTTTGCTGTAACATATTTTGTATGAGGACATACACCACTGTTTGTGTTTTTTTCTACAGTATATTCAGCTGGCGTTACCAGGGGAAACTAATTTCTCAGACAGGCGGCTCTCCTTTTTTTTAACTCAATGATCCGTGTTTGCCACACACTGATGTCATCACATTATTTTCCGAAACAGCAAACAATTTCTTTAGCAACAATTTCATCCACATTTGAACAATATTTTTGCAATACTGTCTTGACATTACCGTGCAGAAGTGGTTGGGACATGTCATGTATTTGGCCAAGATGTTCAATTACTTCTTGGACAGCACTCTCTGGAATATGAAAAATGGTTTGCATTTTTAATAAGAGGGATGCTGCATTGTGTAACAACTTAGGCTTTTCGCTTATGGCAACTCCCACCTGTTTTCAATAGCTTTTGCTGTCACAATCTTGCGTCCCCTGCCCTGTTTCTTTGTTGGGAAAACGTTAAAAGTTACTCAAGGAAACGCTGTATTTCTGTCACCGCGGTGTTTGTCTTGCACATGTGTCGCTGCTACAACAACAGCGAGGGAGGGTGACTTCTGTGCCACTGGTGTAATGCATTTTGGGGACTGTAGTTCACCTTATTTAATGTATTGGCAGGCCATTAATTAAATAAATCATACTACTGGCAAACAGAAGTCATTTTCCAGTTGAATTTGGCCCTATAGAGTGGAGTCAGACATGTCTGTTTCAAGGCTTAGGCAGAGCTTTCTCAATTCGCTCCACAGCCTGTCCCATCAACAGGTCTCTGGAGATCCACGTCGCTCTCCGAACCCCGGCACCCTGCTGCCCAAAACCATTGTGCTTAGAGCGGACAATCAAGCTGCTACCTACCGGTTGGAGCCATTGTTCGTATCATCGTTATTTTCCCACTGTTACTGCTATGAGTCATAAGCATGAAGTAGGCCATAAGAGGAAACCATGGTGGTTCACTAGAGGCTTGGCATGGGCTTTATGGGTTAAATAAAATATAATTTGACCACAATTATTCGTCAACTTATTGATGCCGAGACAGCAGCAGACTATGAAGTAGCAGCAACATCAGTTCAGAAGGTTTTTAAATGTAAAAAAGAGCTAGTGCTTTCACCTGTGTTAAGTAGCTGTTAGCCTAACAAGTCAACTGAAAATAAATGATGGTAGAATTACCCTAATATTCAATTGATATTCATACTCACCAACACAATTTAAATATAAAACCTCAACTCATCAGTTTACAAAGAAATTTGAGTGTTACGGGTTTATCTTTATAGTAAAAAATGCCCAGAGAAAACAGAGAACTTATCACAGCAGAAGAGTCTTGGCGGGCTCAACCAGTACCGCAAAAAAAAAAGGGGCTATGGAATAGTCAATAAGCAAAGTGCCTTGAACATAAAAGTGTGTCCCACAGTATGTACTCAAAGTGAATGGCTTTGAAAAACTCATTTACTGAAGTGAGTTATAACAATGGATAAAATGAACATTTGGTCTAACAGTACATAACACTTACTTAGCAACAATGTAGTACACACGGTCAAAACTCCTCCAATGTATTCACAAAATATTATTTGACAAATACAAATACGTGAAAACACCTTTATTTTGTTGATTTGATGTTTAGTGGCGCAAAAAAGAAATAATTGTCTTTAGATTGGGCCAAATGCTTGGATGAAATTTTGAGTCTCCTTAGTGTGATGTCATCAATATATTTTACAACTCTGCTCTACTTCCTGTAATCTTCAACCTATTTTCAGATTTTATTCATAAACTGATAGGTGTAAAACTATTATTTATATTTACAAGATGTTACCCCACCACATTAAATCAAACGTTGTACATCATAAAAACATACGCACTTTAAACTTCCCACCAAATATTCCACATCGTGTTTTGTGCTCGGAAAACTTCAAAATGGGTAGTAACCTTTTAGATGTATGAATGTAACTGTAATGAAATGTTTACATTTGCTGAGATTATTTTTACAGAGGCTTTAACTAGTTCCTCTGAGGGATAAGCATGAGAACAAACAATAGCCTGACGATGAGAAGACTGTGCTTTGTGTTGGCAGTACTCTGTTTACATGCTGCTCTTCATTTAACCTTTGGGATTTCTTGGCAGTCAGGCATAATTGTTTTGGTTTGACTTTTGAATCATGTAAACAAGAGGATCTGCATACAATGTCAAGAAAAAGCTGGCGAATTAATGCTGACGTGCATTTCCTGTATTCCTGTGTCAACAACTTAGAAATCCTATTGATACACTGACCATTTTTGGAATTTCATTTAAAACGAATGCATGCTTCTGTTTTTTTTGCACAGTCCACCATCCAGTCAGGCCACCGTGCTCCTCTGACCACACCTCTCTGCTGGTGCCAAGCTCCAGGTTTAAGAAAAAAACACTTGTGCTTTTTCAGTTTTTGTTTTTTTTTTTTCACAGACTCTGGAACAGCTTTCCTCCTGAACTGTGGTCCATAACTGAACTGTCACTCTTTAAGTTACATCTAAAGACACATATCTCTAGGTATGCAACTGACACATACTTTTGAATGACATATGTATTAATGTTTTATTACATGCCTGTTTTTATTGCCTCTGTGAAACACCTTGTGCACCTTTTGGCAGCTGGAAAGTTCTGTACTAATACCGTTGTTGAGAAGTATCTAAATAGATGTACCAAAAATATGTATTCAGAATATTCATTTTAAGTAACTACATTCTGGTACAGTTACTCATTAATTTGGGGGTTTTGAAGTTACTTGATTTCCTAAAAATCAAATGAATACATTGTGGTACTTGATCACCAGAAGTAACTGAATAAATGAACTGAAAATATTTATTCAGAATACTAAATTTGGGTAACTATATTCTGGTACATTTGGTGATATTCAGAATACAGTTACTTTCCTAAATTAAAAGGAATACATGGTGGTATTTCATCATGCTATTTTGCCTTTGAACTGCACGGTATTTGTGAGAAAAGAAGAGGAAAAAAAAATGTTGTGGTGAGTGTATGTGCAATTTTTGTTTATAATTATATGTCATGTTTTTATAGCCCACTATAATATAATGCAACTCATATAAAAGTATTCCAAGTATTCAGAATACAGCACTGGCCCATGTAACAGAATACATTAAAATACATTTCAATCCGGGTATTCAGTATTCTGTAACTAAATACATTTTGAAAGTTTTCTTCCCATCACTGTTGATCACAATTCAGGTTAGCTTCAAATAGTATTGGTGAGAAAAATAAAATACGCTGCTCTTGTGGTTAGTGGGTTTGCAATTTTCCTTTTCTAAATAGTGTTAAATAAATGCAATACAATTCTAAATATAACATTTAGATTCATTGCTTTAAATGTTGGTTAAGTTTACAGCCCCAACCAGAAAGCAAGTTTGGAAACGGGCCTACCTGTGTTTGAAGTAAGGCTAAATAAGTACACATGCGAGGATACACTGATAAAAAAAAGGGCTTTAATAAGAATTTAATGACTTGAGCAGAAGAATCTGGGAAAGGGCCCAAATGGAAACACTTTAACGCTCACCATCTGTAGGTTATCTTCATCTACCCGTGCGCATTCAAGCCAATTTGTCATTATCAGCTGCATATCATTCTGCCTTCTTTATACTGCTACTGATCATCCTTTGAGTCATTTCTACAGATGGAATCATTTAAGTAGCTCCCTTTTAAGAGCTCTTACCGCACATGGACATGCTAGTTAGAAAAGAGAGTCGTTTTTGCATTGAGATTTGTTCACATTTCCTAATGAAGTACTTCCAGTCTGTGTGTTGAGGAAGGTCATGTATTGGTCTATTACTGTCTCAGCAGCACTCACCATTGATTGGCCTTTGCAGCTCGGTCATCTTCAGCCCATCAGCCCATTGTAAAAGGTTAAGTCTAATCTGAACCCAGGGCTTTGCTTGTCTTTGTTGAAGACTCTGACAAAAAAACAAGTGTTATATTAAACTTGTCTGAGTTTAAAGATGCACTATGTAACTTTTCTGACAGAGGGTTCGCCACATGCTTGCCTCCATTGAAATGTTATTGCTTTCCCTGGTATGTTTCATAGTGCGGCATCAAGCGAATCTTGCATGTATTCAATTTCAGGTGTTGGGAGCTGACCTCGCTGTAAACGTCATCACAACAAAGAGCCGTGATGTTGTCGGCCCCTCCCATGGACAGCTGCACATCACACTAGTGAGTCACGGATTTCATAGTCATTTGTACCAAAGTGACTGCGCAACACTGCTGAATCCTACGTGCATCACTGATTAAAAAAATTAAACTGGAGAACGAAGGGGGGTGATCGGCAATTTGGCGTCTTGAAAATGATTGATTAAAGATTGCTCAAACATGCACAAATCACTCCAAATACAACTTCGAGGGTAAATGAGAAGAGGAAACAACTATAACATGGTTAAAAAAGTCAATTTTGCAGTAGTTGTGCTTTAATACATTCGTACTGTGAGTGAGTTCACCTCTCCACAGATCTGACCCATCACTTGGTCTGTTCCAAGTGAAGGTTTGATTTTTATATGTCACAATGACCAGTAGTTTACGTGTATCAACGAATGTCAGACGCATTAAGTAAGAGGTACTAGTTCTGTGTGGTGGCCAGTGCCATCTTCATTGCTGAACATGAACATGCCTTTTTGTTTACAGCAAATATAGATCTGTGGCTGATTCCAACTCATGTTCTATAAACAACTAATTCAGGTATACACCATAACTCTCACATATCAAGGACGGCACCACCCTCATCACCCGGCTAGTGTTCTGGTGCATCAAATTGGAGCTCAGCGCCCAGAAGCCAGTGGAGATGATGGTGGACTTCACAGCACCTCCCCTCAACCTGACTCATACCCCCATCACCAACGTGGACTCCTGCTTCAGGCACCACCAATGGACTGCCGTTGGACTCATGAACACTTTGAAACATCTGTCATTTTAAACAATTCACTTCTACAATCTATTTACACGAGCTCATTTTGCACTGTCGTTCTAGTCATAATGAATTTTGTATATCACGTATAAGTTTGTTTGAGGTATTCTTCCACAAAAAAAAAAAATTGATAAACTACCTCACCCCTAACTAATGGGTAAAGAATAGCTTTTGAAAAAAATTTGAATATCTCCCTTATTATTATTATTATTGTTATTATAGTTTTATCTAAATTATCACATAACCCCATATCATATTTTTTCTCTGTAATCCTCTTCTAATTGATTCTGCAGCACCGCAGTAGAGTGCAAACCTCCTCAGTGTCTTTTTCTTGAGATTTACCGGCTTAATTAAATGTTAAGTGGTATTATAGACGTCGTTTGGGTGACAGTGGCAGCAGACATCCGTTGAGGTTTAGCTTTTGCATCACCTTTTGAGCTCAGAGCCACACCACCAGCAATGGCTTTGTGTGTGGAATATATTCATCCACTCCCATGCGCGCTAAAAAAGTCGCAATTTTGATGTGTACCATGAAATACTGCGTGTGCAACTGGATTTAATCAAATACTACTCTGAAATGTGGAGCTCCATGGAGAGTCTGCAAAGTTCAAACACAATAAAATCCATTGCATAAAATGATTGATTAGCTGGTAGTTCATAATTTGCACAGACAGGTAGTAATAGTTATGGTAAAAATAAGTGAATTACTACAAATTCATAGCCTGGCCCCTATGGATGTGAGAGAGTTCCATGAGCATGATTGACAGGTGGATTAACCTACAGTATAAAATAAATGCATTGTTTGTCCATATCAAGCTGGGTAACTTGCCTGTGTAATCCCTCAGTTGTCCATGTAGGTTCCATCGCAAAAGAAAGTGAGAATGAGTGAATATGTTTCGCCACTCATCCAAGTAGCTTCTTCAGTTCTGACAGGGTTCTGGTAAGTCACTGCCTTATATCTGTCTGAAGGGAGAAACTAATTACACTGAAACTAACACTGAAATTAGCATACCCTAGCTGTTTACAGTAGGAATATCAGCTGTTAGATAAGTCTATTGGACTACCCTAAGGTGTGAACTGTCACATGCATAATATGACTTCTGTGACAGTGCACGACACCTTAGTTCAGTGGACTTTAACATAAAACACTAGGGTGGGCTAGCTTCAGTGTAATTAGCTCCTTCCTTTAGACATATATAAGGCAGCGATTAACTATATACTGTAAATCAGAGGGTTTTTTTGTTTGTTTTTTTTCTGATGTGTGATGTGTGAAAGTTGTGGTTGTACTGTTATAAAATGCGATGGAGTGTGTACCCGGGCTTGCAAGACTAACAAATACTACTTTTCAGTCCATTAAGTAGTTGAGGTTGGAGGCACAAAATGCATACTGTTGTGTCCGTTGGATTTATGAACGTCTTTGGAGAGTGAGACCTGCACACAGGAATGTTGTTTGTACCCAGCATGAGAAATTAACCTCAAATCATTTTGTTACAGTGAAGGATTGTGCTTGTCCCACCAAATTCAGTGAATTCAAATATGACTTTCAATTTTACCGGTGACAAACTAAATAAAAATATTGATACTTTGAAGTGACACCATGCTGGGGGTGTTTTACA
Organism: Periophthalmodon schlosseri; assembly: GCA_000787095.1. Classification (NCBI taxonomy): domain Eukaryota; kingdom Metazoa; phylum Chordata; class Actinopteri; order Gobiiformes; family Gobiidae; genus Periophthalmodon; species Periophthalmodon schlosseri. The sequence goes on along the minus strand of KN483604.1, from coordinate 10,425 downwards.
TGTAGTTCTATGGTGGAATGTTCTGCAGTTACCATGGGGACACAATGCACACATTAACAAACACAGCCAAAAAGATTTAAGATTATCTGAAAACTCAAGAAAAAATACAAAATGGATTTAAACTATACAATTTCAGGAGCATCTGATCAATATGAGAGTTCATGGTCTTGTTTAGGTGTTTGACTTTCAACAAAAAGGTGATAGTGACTAACTCAAAAACTGTTGGCTAATGCTCGCTAGCTTGTAATTGTAATTGTATTATTTGAGAGGGACTTGTTTAACAGCACAAATCAGCTTTCCTGTTGTAGCTAAATCAGTTTTTTATGGTTAAATTGTGTTAAAACAAAACTCAGATTAAAGTCTAATAGAGCCTCATGACAGAGCAGTGCCTACAGTTAGCTTCACACCCTCAGAAATGTTGATGACATCAACTGCAAAGTATCAATACTTCAACTTTATAATCCCATTAAAGCCACAGAAAGAAAATATAGGGATAAAACAATGCAAATCCCATGGTGACAAGCAATTTTATTTTAGAAGATTTGTGTTTCAAATTGGTTCTATAAACAAAAAAAAGAAACACTGCTTTCTTTACTATGCGTAATACTGAACACATATTCCGATGTGATCATTTGAATCAACATAAATTCTGGTGAAGATATTTAGTCTTTTCTTGGAGGCCTCTATCATTGCAAATGTTGGTATAGTTTATATGTCCTGCATGCTTATAATGTATTTATGTATTGAGTTCCTCAGGGATCAGTGCTGGGACCGATTAATAATGTAACCATCTATATCTATATCTATCTATCTATCTATCTATATCTATATCTATATATATATAATATTATCATATTGATGGCAGTTATTCCACAATTCCCCTAATAAACTTTTACTCTACCGTTGAACATATTTTCTCGCAAAGCATGAAATTGTTAGTCTTTTTTTTTCATTTTCCACTGTATTACACATGCAAAAAGTTTGTTCCAGCTTTTGTAATTATACCCAAACTCATGCGTTCTGACAGACTGTGGAACTACTTATGTGTGAATATTCCAACTAAAAACGCAAACTGACTTGTGTCATGCTACCGCCTCTTTCATATTCCTACTTCTCAGATATTTCTGTTCTCTGTGTTCATCTTACATTCACTTCATTTGGTATACTTCATTATAACAGCATTGAGTCTTCTCAGACAATGCCATTAGGATGGAAAAAGGTGAGAATAAAGCTTCAACCATACATGACACATGTTACTTTGTATATCTTATAAGCTACACAGGGGATCTAATGGATGTCTATCTAATTGCGAGCCTCTACAATTAATCCTTACATGTGAAATTGTTTTGTTTATTTTTGCACTACCTGCTGATTCTCATGCACATGAGAAACAGTTTTTGTTTCCCCCACTGCGGCACAGCTTCCAGTTTTATTAGTTTGTGCCACTTCCAGGCTGCAAACTGTAAAAGTGTTTTGTGGCAATCAGAAAAAGCACAAATACATTTCATTAAATTCATTCAGGCAATTACATTCCATGACAGATTTATTGTTGTTGCGTGGTCACATTTATGGTATTGTGGGGATTTGGGAATTGCAATTAGTTTGCCTTTGCTGCTCATGGCTTGGTTTTAGTTTGTGATACGTCATCTGCCTAATCTTAAGCAGTAGCTGAATGTAACACTTTATCATTTACAAGCTGATTCATTTATATATTTTATAATATAATAATCATAACAACAACAATATATAATATATATAATAAATATGTCACTGACAACATATTAAACATTTAAGGACACTTCTGTTTTTAGAAAGGTATGTCTTTGTGTGTCAGTGCTAAATCCAGAGTCTAATAAATATATAAAAACGTCAGAAACTGAAATAATCTACCTAAAATGAATTGGGTACTCTTTACTATTTTGTTGTTATGTTAGGACATTTTAATAGGTTAAAAGCTGAAACACAAAGTGTCAGGTGAAGTCCACCTCATTTAGTGTTTAACATGTTGTCAGTGACATCCACTGTCTTATCCATCAATATTTATTGATTTTACTATGACTCAGTTCATGCAGACTGTCCCTCAAATAGGACAGCAGAGAGTGCCATGAGCACGCCTCCAGAGAGGGTCAGTACAATTTACTACCTGATTTGCATTGATCAAGAGGAAAATATTTCAACTTTCAAGATGAAAATGAATGACCCCTAAAAGAGTAATGTTCATGAATGCTTGGCACGCCACATCAGACAAGTCTACTGATTTTTAAACTCACTTGTCAGTACAATTTACTACCTGATTTGCATTGATCAAGAGGAAAATATTTCAACTTTCAAGATGAAAATGAATGACCCCTAAAAGTCTACTGATTTTTAAACTCAGAGTTTAGAGTCTTACTGCTGTTTCTGTTCGTCTAGTTATTAAGTGATGATGTCACTTCCGGGTCCAACTGGCTGATTTCTAGCATTTCTAGTTTTAAAATTGTATTTTTTTACTTTGGCCAGAGCTCAAAGAATATTCAGACTGAAGTTTAGAACAACAAAATGTAGTTTTCTATAAAAGACTATGGCAGAAATAATAGCCAGAGTTTCTAATAGTAAGTAAGTGCAACACGACCACAAATTGCATATGCTATTTCGACAGACAGTTTTGCAGGTATTGATAAACCTGGCCCTGTGTGTGTGTCTACCATCACTGTCAGGATCTGAAAATTCTTTCACAAAGATTATAATCCCGAAGTGAATACAACCACGAAAAGCTTAATTTTTCTCTGGCTTTTTCTCTCTTCCATCTGTCAGGGAGTTCCATCAGTGAATGCCGACATCCCGTTGCCTGATCCCCAGTCTGCGTGTGAGTCACATTTTTGATTATTGTTGCCTTTTATCGGCCTGCAGCTGCACTGGCTTTGATAAGTAAGGGACTGGAGCTTTTTCACTGTAATTGTCCATGGCCTTCTCGGAATAGGTATATTTAAGTGAGTAAGGGAGCACTGTGAAAAAAGACATGATATGACTATCTGGATACCATTTTATTTTTGTATTCATTTATTTTCAGTAGTGTAATTATACACAAGAGTACTGTCATTTAGAAAGCACTGCAAAGCGTCCAGCCATGTGAATATTTATTTTGTCTTATTACAATTAGAACTGTATCAGATAATAATACCCAGCTCGAGAATTCAATGTAAAAGTGCAGCTCAACACCATATTGTTTATAGAAGGCTACATTTAAAGGGGCCGTAGCTGATTTTAAAAACTTGAAAAACAGAACTAATTCATTTTAAAATATTTGCAGCAGTCCAAACTTATTCACTTTCTTGACAGATTCCTGGCAATCTAATTCTCTACCGCAATGAGTTTGTAAGCACTTTTCACAATTTTCAGAGGCTAGAGCAAAGTTTTTAGCATACATTAAAATGCTTAGATTAGATGCAGACAGACACAGTGGTCTCATTTTGACCTTAAATTATATATTATGCTATTTTTTGATCTATGTTATAATATTTCGCCATCAAAAACATACCTGGAGTTTTGTTCCATTCACAAATGTTTAACACAATAATCCTGTATATTTAGGCTGTGTTCTTCTCTCAAACTGAACACACTCGGTTCCACCTTGTGATGTCATCAATACAGGAAGCGCTGCACTGTATTTTTAAACTCCAAACACCTTCACTAGAATCATTTCAATATTTGCAGCCCTGAAATTGCAAAACACTGAAGCTATAGCTATTGTTTTAGGCTTGTTGAACATTTTTCATTTCTCAATTCACCAGCAAATATTACAGACTGTGGAAATCTCAACTGAACAAAAGTTAATACTAAAATATTTTTCAAATGAAATATTCTAGTGTACTGTAGAATAAAGCAGTTTAGCTGAGGTTAAAAAAAATAGCTGTTAACCCCAAAACTACCACTAAATGACATCACAAGGTGGAACAGAGCCTAATAATTAGCTAACTCAAACTTGCGTGAATGAATTTTTTTGAATAGGTAACAGCATTCTAACATGGCTAAAAAGCTCACAGGAGTCAATGTTGCGTAATAGAAGTCTTTTAAGAGCTGTTGTCTTATTACAATTTATCTGTACAAAACAAATTTGACATTATTACTCAAAAAATGAGGTGCAGTTGTAAAAGGTAAGCACAATGATTGCAAAGGTGTTCAAAAGTATCACAAGTCCTCCAGGATCACTGCTCAGTGTGATAAACCTTTAATGCCAATTGGATGGAGGGTGTAAAGTGGTGAAGGCTAGATTTATGTTCTTCAGTCCTCCTCCCTGGTTTTAATACGGCGATGAGCACTGCACCAACCTGCAGGCCCCGAGGTCTGGAGCAGAGAGAGGTCTTCTATAGTTCATTCTGTGGAGTTTTATACAAACTCTTGATATACAATATAATACATCATACAATACCAATGCTAATACTAATACAATAACAAACATAATTAATAACTTTCTGAATGTTGTTTATATGTTGCTTACTTTTTAATAATGTTGATCTTAAAAACTTGCATTTTTCATATAGGTAATGCTGTGGGTTTTTTCATGGGTGACAAGACACCTCCCACATTGCCAGGTTTGGTCAGTGTTATTATTTGTAATGAAGTATTATTTCCTAAAAGATAATCTAATGTATAGCCTACTACCTTTTTTCATGTAAATTCCTAACTGTTATGTTCTTTTACAGGTGTCTGTGTGATGCCTCAATCGTCCAGGTATGATCCATAGCAAAAGACAATTTCAATTCTGTTAACTGGATAAAGGTTTTAGAGTGAAGACTTTTCATGTACCAATACCATCCTGAGAGCAGCTCGGGACCCCAGTCTGCCGTACATCTCCATCTCAACGCCACCAACCACTCCTTTGAAGATAAGGAGGTACAGATCTTCAAAGCCAAAGAAAAGAAATGGGAAGTTAAGAGGCAATTTCTGGAGAAAGACAATCCATCTTTTTTATGGGGGGGCTTAGACATCATTTATCTCGTATTTATAACTCCATTCTCAGACCTAAATGAAAACAAGGAAAGCAATAGTGATAGCCAGTATGCTAACAGTTGTGAGAGCACCCATTAGGGCCCTGAATGACGGTGCAAAATAGCACAGCTCACACTTGTAGTGTAGTGTAGTTCAATAGACCTATCCAACAAACAGACACTGTAAACAAATAGGTGTGTTACTTTCAGTGTAGTCATCTTCTCCCTTTTCTTTTGCTATGTTTTTTTACAGGTACAATTATAGGTCATTCTTTTGACCAATACTTGTTCAAATGGTTTCAGCAACAAACAGACCTCAGAAACATCATCACATGAAAATGGACTGCATGGTTGTGAAATTTTAGATTGGCTGTATGTGGCATGTCCTATAATGTGGCATTATTTTCCATGTAGTTGAGCAAAATTAACTTTGGCACAGATATATTGTAAAAGCAGCTCTTGGAGTCAAAATGAAACATCTGTCTTCTGTCTGCATCTAAGTATTATATTGTCCGATAGTCAGGAAATATGTATTAGCATGGTAGTTGTTGTTAGCGTTACTGTCAGGGCAAAACTTAGCACTGGTCTATGAGAGTTGTGAAAAGCACTTATAAACTCATTGCAGTGAATAGTTATGCTTGGATTGCATATGGTAAGTGAGGAATAACTTTGGATCACTGCAAACCGTTTAAAATGCTCACATTTTTTTCCATCTATCCATTTTCTTCCACTTATCCGGGGCCAGGTCGTGGGGGCAGCAGTCTAAGCATGGACTCCCAGACTTTCCTCACCCCAGACGCCATTTGACTGAGCTCCTCACCCCATCTCTAAGGAAGCGCCCAGCCACCCTGCAGAGGAAACTCATTTTGACCATTTGTATCCGCGGTCTTGTCCTTTCAGTCATTACCCAAAGCTCATGACCATAGGTGAGGGTAGGAACGTAGATTGAACGGCAAATCGAGAGGTTTGCCTTTCGCCTCAGCTCCTTCTTCACTACAACAGTCAGATACAGCGACCACATCACTGCAGACGCTGCACCAATCCGCCTGTCAATCTCACGCTCCATCCTTCCCTCACTCGTGAACAAGACCCCGAGATGCTGGAGCTCCTCCACTTGAGGCAGGGACTGTTCTTTTTTTCCGTTCAAGAATCATGGCATTTTCACGTTTTTAAGACAGTAAAAATCAGTTACAGCGCCTTTAAATTAAGTCGAGGAATGAAGCAACAAAAAGTGACAAGCATCTAAACCATTCTTTTTATGTATGGATTTTATTCCATGCTAATATATGTAAGCCTTGTTCAGCTGTGCTTTTATACGTTCCGTGTTGTATTAGACGCCTAAGTGCCTTCGAGTGCACGCTTCAACTGATGTACTGCTGTTAATGGCGCAAAACAGCAAGGACACATCAACCCTGTCACCGTTCAAATCACTTACAAACTTGTGCGCTGCATGGAGATCGCAAATTACAAAAGCATTAACATAAGTGGTTTATATTCATGGCGGAATACATTTGTCTTTCCAAATGCATCTTGGCTGTAGACTTCTCGTTTTGTTCAAGAACAAATTAATCCTGTGGTTTTTGCACATTTTTTGTTTATTGCAGTCATTATCACACTACTGGGGAGGACTATTTAGAGAAAAGGGAAACAGTTCTTAGTAAGACATAACTCTGAGCCTCATGTCACACAAGGCTCCACCTGCAACACCACTGAAATAATTATAAGCTGTCAGAGCTATTATAAAATTTGAATTATTATAAGCTCAATGCTGTGGTAACAACATTAGTAAAGAGGTGAAGTCTGCTATATATCAGGGAGCTAAAACATTACATTGTCATCATTGCATGTTTTCTCCATAGACTGTATAAAGAAGTGGACTAAGTGAGTGTGATGTCGCCCATAGTGTTCAGCTCCAGTCAAATGAAGCTCATCAAGGCTAGAGCAGTTATAGGGGCCAATTTGGCGGTGAGTTCCATATTTGGAATTCCGACCGTAAGTATCATAGCAACCAAAGAGTCAATCCGGAGCAAGGCTGTTTAAGGTAACGCTCCTTCCCGCCCACATCACTGGTTTAGCAGGGAGCAGGTGCTTAGCAACGCTGTCAGTCAAACCTGTTGCTAATGCTAGCGGGAGCGATCTCAGGGAAAAAAGGCACCTGATTTGTTTGTTATTACTGTTCATATCTTGAGTTACAGACACAATAGCAAAATAAAAATACCAGGATCATGTAAAGGGAGATAATACAAACATTTTAAGACCAAAATGACGAGCCTGACAGCAGCAGTTATGGAGAGAGGGGTGACAGTTTTTCAATGTAAAGTGAATTGGAGCCAGAGTCGATGGAGCCAGAAGGGCGCCCATGTTCACTTCCTATGTGGAACACAGCGGCGAGCAGGTTAGCTATGTCCACTTATATATACAGTCTATGGTTTTCTCTCAATTTTGCATGTGCTGGCCTATTGTGCAGATGACTTTTATGCAGCATACTAACTTTTAATAACTTTTATTATAATTTCTTACATGTATTTTTATACTATTGTATTTTCTGTTTTCCGTGCGTATGTTGTTGGCTTTCCCATACCTTGTCCAGAGACTAAAACAGGCACATTTACAGAAATGTTCATTAATATGCGCTGTCCTTGTTAAAAAAAAATCTAATACATTTTAAATCAAGAGTCAGCTTGGAAATGATTGTAACTGATTTTAAAAAGTATTGCTGTTGTAGACTGGTGTGTGGTATTGTCTATCTTAAGATTCAGAATATTGTAAATAGAGAACACACAGTATTATGCAAAAACAACTATTATGAGCTTTAACTGTGTTATACTGCTTTTTCCTCATTGTGAGTCATTCATAAATGTTTGAGTAATCCCGTATTGTCCAGCAATACAACAACAGACATTTGAACAGGAAATCAATGGTCTTGTTTCTATTATTCAGTCGTTTAAAGCCACTGTAGGCAACTTTTTAGCCAAAAAATAGACTAAAATAAAAAGCATGCTGTTTTTTTTTTTTCAATTTGGTTGTGTTTATTGCACTGAAAAACTGAGAAAGCATGCATCCTTACACAGAACAGCAGAAGAGGGCCTCCTGTTTGTTTCTATGGAAACATAGTTCCTTTGGTTATAATCTTCCATAGTATAGCATAAAACCATCTATCTCCATGGAGAATGTTCCGAACTATGGTTTTAAGTTTTTATTTCCATGGAATCATGCAGGTGACGTGCCACAGAATGTTGCATACTGTACTTTTAAGATTAATATTGCAGTTTACAATGAACACAACTATCATGAAAAATTATGATCTACAAGTATTGCCATTGTTATATGTTCTAATACAGACAGTAGTATCTGTTCGATTTGATTTGCACGATTTAAATTTTCTGGTGGCCACCTGCTTCCTGCGTCTCCATGGAGACGTTATTACTTTACCCAGACATCATCTCTGTGAAGACAAACAGGTCCTGGCCCTCCACTAGAAAAGTTACATAATGCTATAATACAGATTTTTTTTTGTCTCTTAATCCACTGTGGAAAGTTAGTAATGCTATAACCAGTTTGTCAGTTTGCGACAATTTACTACAAGGTTATACTTTTTAAATGGACGAAATATCCTGCAACCAACAGCGCGCATTGATGGGGTTATGGGAAGTCTGGTCATTCTACTTATCGTACCAAATGTGTCCTGGGAGGCAGTGGAGTGGACTCGGCTGGGTGTAAGCTGGTGCACACAGAGCTGCCAATGAGCCGAAGAGCCCACCACACAGAGCGGTGTTTTGGGTCTGAATCAGTCCATGTCTTCACTCAGGGTACTCTCCTATTCACTCCCCACTCCCTCATTTGCCTAGTATTTTCTCTGCTGTGGCTCGCCGGACCATTGGTCTGCCAAAACCTCACGACTTACACATTTATTCTCTTTGGCTCAAAGTTCTCCGACAATGGCCCCTTGCAAATCTGCCCCATTAAAAGTGCATTCATTTATGCTCTAATTGGAAAAGAGTTTTAATGAGTGAGAGAGATTGCTGGCCACCACACCAGACACAAGGGAGTCTTATTGCCTTG